>JAABKJ010005684.1:0-22755 GCA_011634705.1 Andricus grossulariae | reverse complement strand
AGTCCTCCGCAATGCTGATCCCAGTGCCGCGTAATTTTTTCAGCTGCGATAAGATAATTTTCTTATCCTTGATGGAAAGTAGCTGAGTTAGGAGGGGACGGGGTTTGTCCCGGATTATTCCTCCAATCCGACTAACAGATTCGACCTGGTCTGAGCGTATTTCAATATTGAGATGCTGTTTGAAAATACTACATACTGACTGCACCAGGTCCACGTGGTCTTCCTCAACAACACCGAAAATAATCAAACAAACTGTTCAGTTTATATGATTTCATAAAATATTATAACGAATTTCAAGAATGTGATAATCAAGAGTACTCAATTTTTAGTGCTCGTATTATATTGAAATAACAAATTTCTACTCTAATATGCTCAGGAGTAAAAATTTTCGCGACTAAAGCATCTATATCTTAATTGTGTAATTAATCATGGCTTTTACTTTGGAACAAAGGATAATTTTTAATTGCCTGGTGTTTGGAGATTTTTCTTATTGTTGAGGCTTCAAATTCTCATTGTTTTATATTTTAAAGCTTCTGCTTTGAATGTGTTACAGTCGTAACAATGTAAATTGAATTAATGGACGTTTTATTTTTTTTTTAATTAATTAAATCAATTAAATTTTTATTGTTTTATGTCGAATTGTACACGTCGTGTACAATTCCTTATTTTGAAGCCCTTAGAATAAAACTTATCCAAATGAGAAAGCTACCAATTAGTTTAATTGTATTTAATTTTATATCGTGTCAAATTTAACAATATTTCTGAAATTATCTTTATCGTGCAACGATACGAGCATTTTTATGTTTTGAAACTTTATCAGAAACGAACAATTCAAATTGAATGCTTGTGATAAATATAAATATTAATTATAATATATTATACCTACTCTCACAATAAACAAAGCTCACGAATGTGAGGAATAACGTAGCAGCTGCTCTCTTCATTTTTTTAATATTCACAATGGCAGAACAATGAAGAAGTAAACTGATTTTCAGAATTGCGTTTGAAGACTGAATTGATGAACGAATGCTGTTTATACTTATGCAAACAAAGATAAAAAATAAATCCAATAAGTAACAAAAATCAGGTAACTGGAAAGCAATTGCCTATGAATTTAAGAATTGAAATGATAGTATTGTCTAACGAAAGAAGAAACATTACTTTTTGTAATAAAAGTTTAAAACACAAAAAAATAATGATGTTGAGTTTTTATGATTTAATTTTTTCTACTGTCGCTTCTGACAATTTGTTAAAAATAGTTGAATTTTCATAAATCATGGCTTTCTTCTGAGAACAACTTCATTACAACTCTATTGTTTTGAATGTTGCAAATAAGTAAATACTCATCAAATATAGTAATATACAATTTGTTAAACTTGCTCCATTTTTAAAAAAATAATAAGAAGCGATAGCAAGAAAAAAAAAGTTGCATAAAAAATTGTTGAAATAAATTTTACCTGTCAGTTGCTTTTTTTTATTTATATTTTTTTATTTGAATTTAACGTCCTAAGTCAACCATTGAATCTATCGAGTGATAAAAAATATATAATTCTTTTTTAAATAGTACAATTTTTTATTTCGCTCTGTCAAACTTTTTTTCATATTTTGAAAATGTTCATGGAAGAAATAATTTGTTTATAAACAGCTGACAAAAAGAAATAAATCTTAAGTGAAAAATGTTGCTTAGCGTAAAGATTTTTACATCAAGGTTCGAGAAGAAATCTTATTATTACTTATTAAATTAAATCATATCTGCACTCGGAGATCATTTTCAATTTCAAAATATTATGTAAATCTAATAGAAAATCTTATTTTAAATTAATTTGAAGGTCTTCATTTCATTTTGAAGGCTAGAAAAGAAGAATATTTGAAATTAAAATTATTTGACTTAAAATGCTTCCAATTCAAAATTGGTCGTATTTAGGGGTGTGCAAAAAACTCGAAGTTCGAACGAGTCGAGTCGAGCATGTTAGCTTTCGAGTCCAGTCGAGCTGAGCTCGATCCGGTTCGAGTCGAGTAGAGTCGAGATCGAGCTTTCCAGAAAGCTCGACATTTTTCGTGTACTCGAATACTTTCGAGCTTTTCGAAAGTTTCGAGCTGCTCGAAAGTTTCAGGTTCTCGAAACTTTTGAAATTAACAAGAATTTTTTCAAACACGATACTACGAGATTTTTCGCATTGCTAGAAGCGATTTTGAAATGAAAATTAAAAGCTCAAGATTTAGTATCCAAAACGATGACCAAATTCTGTAAAAATTCAATAAACTGACGACATTCCAGAATATAATAAATTTCTTCATAATTTCAACTAAATTTATGATCAGAAGTCCGAAAAAAACTCCAGTATACTAAGTCCCATGAAAATCCGCCAGTTTATAAAATTTTTCATCTGTCAATTTATTGAAATTCTCAAAAATTTAGTTGCCGTTTTGGATAAAAAATCGTGAATTCTTACTTTTGATTCTAAAATCACTGTTAGCAATTCAAAAAAACCCCGAGTACCGAGTTTGGAAAAATTCTTGTTAATTTCAAAAGCTTCGAGAACCCAAAACTTTCGAGTACTCGAATGTCTTCGAGAACTCGAAACTTTCGAGTGGCTCGAAAATTTCGAGAACTCGAAATTTCGAGCAAGCTCGAGTTCGACTCGACTCGAAAAAAGTTGGCTCGACTCGACTCGAAGTTTCGAGCTTTTTGCACACCCTTAGTCGTATTAAAACAAGTTTATAAAAATTTTCATCGCAAAAAATAGAAAAGTTTAATAAAAAGAACATGGTCTTATGAAATTGTTAATATAATTGAAAGAATAAGAAGGCGAAGGTGAAACTTTTAAATAGATTACATGCGTCACCTCCACCAAGATAACATGTTTACAATTCATTGCTTCGTAATGGAAAATTATAATTACTTACCCGCTTACTTTATTTTACCTTACTCCCCTCCCGAATTTCGGAGGGTGTTTGAATTCGAAGTAGATATAGTTTATTATTTAACATGTCATGACATAAACTTAACAATGTCGAGTATGCTGATTGAGTTCATGTCCTTCAGTTATTTTTTAACGAAGTATTTATACTGTCGGTACCGGTGAAAAGAAAATAACCGGTAATGACAAGTTTTTTACCGGTTATGTTTAAAACATATTCCAAGCATACCAAAGAGACTTTGAGGAATTTTAGAGTAATGTCAAAATTTCGAATTTCCGATTAAAGATCTTTCTCCTTCGCTCGGGTGGGAATTGAATCTCACGTCTTCCGGTTGTTGGTCGGGTGCTTTAACTACTAAGCTAATAGAGAGATCGAAGGCAGATACTTTTTTCTGATATACGCTTTCCATAGTAAGGAGTGATTTTTTTAATACAAGTTAAATTAGAAGTAATCTGTATTATCATCGGAGTTGGTAACGATCGGTCATATGTAGATAACTTTCACGAACTGTGAAACTAGAAATCAGCAATATCGATCTGAGGCAACTCCTTAAATAACAGAAATTAAAAATTTTTGATTTATAAATTTTCAAACTCCCTCTAATCTTAAATGACGTTAAGAATTTCTGTTATTTACAGAGTTAACTTAGATCGATATTGTTGATTTCCAGTTTCACAGTTCGTGAAAGTTATCTATATATGATCGATCGTTACCAACTCCGATGATAATACAGATTCCTCCTGAATAATTTGAAGTTTTTCCACATTGGTTTTTTGGATAGTCAGGGGTGAGTTTGTAAAGGCTAGTCCGCTGGACAGAAACTAAAAAAAAAGTGACGAAAGTGGAGAGAAATAAAGTTCTCTTTTTTTACGTTCGCAAATACTGGCATGAAAGCCGAGAAAAAAATTTCACGTGTTAGCGATGTCGTCAATTTGCATGTATAATGTATATGAGGGCTTCGTACTTTTGTTTCTTTTCTAGTTGGACCATGCAGGGAAAATATGTTGACCCTTGTGAAAAGAGGTGACAAGGCAATAATGAAAAAAGGGAATAATATACATGATGTTTTTCATGATACTCGATTTGAAGAAGAAAATATTAGTACACTCATTATTATTGTCTGGTTAGGCCCGTGGCAATTTTTTTGTACCAATGTGGGCTTAGAATGATTGTATGGATTCAATTAAACCAGTGATAGCCCGCGGCTGAATCCGACTTTATTGGAAGTAATCGCATTTTCCTGGAAGTTTGGTCAGGGGAGAGGAAAACTGCAGAAAACCACCTCTTGAGTTCAGCCGGTTTTTCGACAGTCGAGTTTTTTTTCGACCTACCCATCGAATGCTGATGCCCTTAGTGGGGATACAGTTATAACTATGCAGGAAAAACCCGAAAATCAGGGAAAAATCAGGGAATTTTATTGGTAAAGGGAAAGTGAGGGATTTTGAAAAAAATCCGACAAAAGTCAAGGAATTTCTATAAAAGGTACTTTAAATCAAGGATAATGAATTTGATGGTTTGAAATTTTTAATAAAAAGATTAAAATTCTAGGCTTTGAATATTATTGGTCGGGAAAATTTTGAAATTGGTCAAGGTAAAATTGGGGAATTTTGAAAATGAAATTTTGTGGCCACCCTGATATAATATTTTTGTTAACAATTTATTTTCCATGTGTTTCTAGTTCTTTTTTTTGCAGTTGCTTTCTCCCTTCGATTATATTTTTAGTTAACAAATTAATTAATTGGTTGAAAATTCAAAAATTTTGTTGAAAAGCCATCCTTTTTTTTGTTGTTGAAAATTCCTATTTTGGTCTTTTTTGGTTTAACCTCGATGAAAAATAATTTTTTTTTCAAGATTCATTAGTTTAGTTAAAAATTCATCTTTTTGGTTGAAAATTATTTTGTTAATTATTCAGTTAAAAATTCATCTCTTTGGTTGAAAGTTTATTTATTTTGTTGAAAATTGATCCTTTTTAATTGAAAATTCAACTGCTTGGGTGAAAGTTAAACATTTTGTTAAAAATTTATATTTTTTGTTGAAGGTTTTCGTTGAAAATCGAACTATTTTGATGAAAATTCCTTTTTGTTGTTGTTAGAAATTAATTTTTTTTAATCTAAAAGCGTAACTGGTTAAAAATTTAATTATATTTTTGAAAATTCAACTCTCTGTTTGAAAATTTAACTATTTGGTTGAAAATTAATTTTTCTATGTAGAAAATTCCAGCATTTAGTTAAAAATTAAAATATTTGTTTGAAAATTTAAATATTGTGTTGAGAATTCATGTTTTTGGTAAAAAGAGTCAACTACTTTGTTGAAAAATTAATAAATATTCTTAAGAAAATTAAACTATTTTGTCAAAAAGTAATCTTTTGTTGGTCGACAGTTCAACTGTTTTATTGAAAATTGGTCTCTTTTGCTTCAAAGTGCGACAGTTTGAATGAAAATTTTTTTCTTTCTTGACTAAAACAATATTTAGTTAATGAAAATTCGTCTTTTTTGTTTGAAAATGCATAATTCATCTCTTTGCTTGAAAATTTGACCATTTTGTTGAAAACTCGTTTTGTGTTTCATGAAAATAATTTTTTTACTGAAAATTACTTTTTAATTTTTGGATAACATTTTTTTCAAAATTGGACCATTTACTGGAAAATTTATTTTTCTAAGTTGAAGATTCAACAATTTGGTTAAAAATTCACTTATTTTGTTAAACATTTTTCTTCTTTGTAGAAAATTCAAATTTCTTCTTGCAAATTCGTCCTTTCGGATTGAAAATTCATTTTTCGTCGTAAAAAATTCATCCTTTTTGGTTAGAATAAATAAAAAAATGGTAAAATTTTAAATTTCAGTCTAAAACTGTTTTATTCCTTTCATAAATGTGTCTGTGTTAAAAAGGTTTCAAGATTAAAATGCTTGTCTTTGAATATCAGTGTTCAGGAAAAATGGAAAAATGATCAGAGAAATCGTGAGGAAAATTTTGAAAATGAAGTTTTGTGGCCATCCTCTTGAGAAATAAAAACTTTACAAATTAAAAATTTTTAATTTCGGAAAAAAAATCTTTCTCCTTTGCTCCGGTGAGAATCGAACCTCACGTCTTCCGATAGCTGGTCGGTTGCTCCGGTCGGGTGCTCCGACCGGCAATCGAAAGACGTGAGGTTCGATTCCCACCGGGTCGAAGGAGAAATTTTTTTTTTCAGAAATTAAAAATTTTCAATTTATAAATTTTCAAACTCCTTAGATATTGTTGATTTCCAGTTTCACAGTTCATGAAAGTTATCTACATATGACCGATCGTTACCAACTCCGATGATGATACAGATTCCTTCTCACTCAAAAAGTTTACTTTAATCTTCGTATATCCTCATCCTGGAAAGAGTAAAATAAATAAAAATTTTGATTTCAAGGATTTTTGATTCCTAGCATACCCAAACACGTCATTTTTATTCAGCAATTTAGCAGTTTCAGGGAACTCGGCTGAAAGTACGTGCTTCATGTTGAAGCACAGTCACGAATTCGTGCCTGAAATTTGAAAACGTCCACAAGATTTCCATAATCCATTGATCATCTTATGCGATACTCTAAACAGTGGTTTAATACGGGTTTAATCATGGATGAGAGGAAGTTCGTTGATGCGGTTTTAGGATTTCCACATTACGCATGAAGAAGCGATGGTGCAAACAGCAGGATGAAAACCGCATCGGATCCCAGAGGCGCCTCGACTATTCCACAGTCTAAATGTAACCACAGGTAGCAAATCAAATGCGTAAGTATGCGAGTATTCCACTGGCGTTTCGAGCAAACTATTCGCAATCTTTCGCTGGTTTCAACCTCCTATGGCAGAAATTTCTTAATTTGTCATTTACGATCGACTGAAAGATATTTTCCAAATCTGTCCAGTTTTCAAAACGAACGTAATATTTGAAGAAAAAAAATCGCGCGGTGCCCCTTTTCCAGCTTTCAAAGCGTCCATCTTATCAGAAATAATCACGTGGTGCCCCTTTTCCAGCACTCAAAATGCCCACCTATTCTGAAATAATCACGCGGCGCCCCGTTTCCAGCTTTCAAAATGCCCATCGATTTCGAACCAAACACGTATTTCCCTTTGACCAGCTCTCAAAATGCCCACCTATCGTGAAATAATCACGTGGTGCCCCTTTTCCAGCTTTCAAAATGCTCATCGTTTCAGAAATAATAACGTGATGCCCCTTTTCTAGCTCTCAAAACGCCTACCTATTCTGAAATATTCACACGGCGCCCCTTTTCCAGCTCTCAAAACGCTTATCTATTCGGAATTCATCACGCGGCGCTCTTCATCCAGCTTTCAAAATGCCCGTCTGTGTTGAAATAATCACGCGGCTGCCCATTTTCAGCATTCAAAACTATTACGAAATAACCACAGGGTGTCCCTTATCCAGCTTTTAAGATACCCATCTATCCTGAAATAGTCACGTGGTCCCCCTTTTCCAACTCTCAAAATACCTATCCATCCTGAAATAATCTCGTGCCGCCCCTTTTCCAGCTTTCGGAACGCCCATCTAATCCGAACTAATCACGTGGCTTCCTGTATACAGCTCTCAAAATGTCCATCTGTATTGAAATAATCACGCAGCGCCCCTTTTCCAGCATTCGAAACTATTAGGAAATAATCACGGGGTGCCCCTTATTCTGCTTTTAAGACACCCATCTACCCTGAAATAGTCACGTGGCTCCCCGTTTCCAACTCTAGAAATACCTATATATCCTGACATAATCCCGCGCCCACCTTTTTCAGCATTCAAAACACTCATCTATTGCGAAATAATTACGTGGCGCCCCTTTTCTAGCTCTTAAAATACCAACCTATTATGAAATATTCACGTGGCGCCTCTTTTCCAGCTCTCAAAACGCTTATCTATTCCGAAATCATCACGCGGGGCCCTCTATCCAGCTTTCAAAATGCCCAGCTGCGTTGAGATAATCACGCGGCGCCTCTTTTACAGCATTCGAAACTAGTAAGAAATAATCACGGGGTGCCCCTTATTCTGCTTTCAAGACAACAATCTATCCTGAAATAGTCACGTGGCTCCCCTTTTCCAACTCTCAAAATACCTATATATCCTGACATAATCCCGTGCCGCCCCTTTTCCAGCTTTCAAAATGCCCATCTATTCCGAAATAATTATGCAGACCCATTGTCCAGCTCTCAAAACGACCATCTAATACGACATAATCACGTGATGTCCCTTATACAGCTCCTGAAATAATCACTTGGCACCTTTTATCCTTTTCCAGGTTTTCAAGCGCCCAACTATTCTAAAATAATCACGTGGTACTCCTTATCCAGCCTTCAAAATGACCATCTATTATGAAATAATCACGTGGCGCCCCTTTTCCAACTCTAAATATGCCTATCTCTACCGAAATCATCACGCGGCACCCCTTTTCCATCATTCAAAACACTCATCCATTGCGAAATAATTACGTGGCGCCCCTTTTCTAGCTCTCAAAATACCAACCTATTATGAAATATTCACGCGGCACCCCTTTTCCAGCTCTCAAAACGCTTATCTATTCCGAAATCATCACGCGGGGCCCTCTATCCAGTTTTCAAAATGCCCAGCTGCGTTGAGATAATCACGCGGCGCCCCTTTTCCAGCATTCGAAACTATTAAGAAATAATCACAGGGTGCCCCTTATTCTACTTTTAAGACACCCATCTATCCTGAAATATTCACGTGCTCCCCTTTTCCAACTCTCAAAATACCTATATATCCTGACATAATCCCGTGCCGCTCCTTTCGCAGCTTTCAAAATGCCCATCTATTCCGAAATAATTACACAGACTCATTGTCCAGCCCTCAAAACGATCGTCTATTACGACATAATCACGTGATGTCCCTTATAAGGCTCCTGAAATAATCACGTGGCACCTCTTTTCCAACGCTCAAAATGCCCATATATCCTTTTCCAGGTTTCCAAACGCCCACCTATTCTAAAATAATATCGTGGTACTCCTTTTCCAACTCTCAAAATGCCTCTCTCTACCAAAATCATCACGCGGCGCCCCTTTTCCAGCTTTCAAAACACCCATCTATTCCGAAATAAGCACGTGGCGCCCCTTTTCTAGCTCTGAAAATACCTACCTATTGTGAAATATTCACGCGGCGCCCCTTTTCCAGCTCTTAAAACGCTCATCTATTCCGAAATCATCACGCGGCGCCCTTTATCCAGCTTTCAGAATGCCCATCTGTGTTGAAATAATCACGCAACTCCCGTTTTCCAATTCTAAAAATGCAGATTGTGCTATCAAATTATCACTTGGGGCCCCATATCCAGTTTTCAAAGCGACCATCTATTATGAAATAATCACGTGGCGCCCCTTTTTCAACACTCAAAATGCCTATCTAATCCCAAGTCATCACGCGGTGCCCCTTTTGCAGCTTTCAAAACACCCATTTATTCCGAAATAATCACGTGGTTCCCCCTATCCAGCTCTCCAGACACCCTCTACCCTGAAATTCTCACGCGGTACCCTTTTTTCAGCTCTCAACACGCCCATCTATTACGAAATGATCACCTGGTGCCCCTTATCCAGCTCTCAAAACGCCTATCTTTCCTGAAGTAATCACGTGGCGCCCCTTTCCAAACTCTCAAAATGTCCTTACAAAAAATTGGCAGGCCTGAAAATGCATGATGACCATGAAGGACCTGTCTCCCCACTTATTTTTCATAAGTAGAGTGCATTACTTATATATTTTTTTCACAGTTTTTAAGTTAAATAGTTGTTCGTAATTTGAAAACTGTTGAACAGGTTCGTAACTTACTGTTGTGGTCATGATATCCGTACGAAAAAATATTATAGGAAATTTAGTATAGGCCTATAATGACCTTCCTCTATTTAATTTCTTATAATTTTTTCGCGATTCTAGAAAAATCATTATAGAATCAGTGTGGCCGCAGGTCAGGAGAAAGTAAAGGATTTTCGAAAAAGGCAAGATTCACGAAATTTTGGTAAGAAGCACTTTAAGTAACTTTTTATTTTTTTTCTTAACACTTTTTGTTCACTTTTTTAAGATAAATTCACTTGAGTCGCATTTGAAATGAAAAGGTTACTTTTCTTTTGATAAATTAGCCCATTGGTTAACCACTCTTGAATTGCAGTCTATAGCTACTTCTGAATTTTCTTGAATTCTTTTGAAATATCTTAGGGTATTTTAAAAGATTCTCAAAACTTTTTAACAGATTTAAATTATTTGAAGAAATTGGTGAGGATTTTAGAGTATTTTTGAAAAAATTTCGAGGAATATTCAAGGGCTTTCAGAAGTTTCAAGGGATTTTAAGAGATTTCAAAGGATTCAAAATATTTTAGGATATTTTTAAAAATTCCAAGGAATTTTTTATTGATTTCAATAATTTGAAGGAATTTCGAAGGATTTTTTTATATTTTATGGTACTTCAAAAGATTTCAAATGATTTTATAAAATAAATTAATCAATAAAAATTATTAAATAAGAATAATTAACTAATTAAACAAATTATTGTTTTCGGGCATTTTGAAAGATTTGAAGGCATTGTCAAGCGAAACAATTTCATAGGATCTATAATAGGGTGGTCCAAAAATTTTTTTTTCGAATTTTTTGAATAATGCCCGGAAATGTTTAACCAATTTATTATTGTTTTTAGCAAATTTTTCTTAAAATGGAGATAGAAAGTCGAGGGTTTTCCCCAAAATTTCCCCTTTTCATCCAATTTTCAATTATAAAGAGGTAAAATTCGTTAATGTTAACACACATTATTTTTTGAAAAATTTATTATTATTTTTAATAATATTCTCTTAGAATAATCCTAGAAAATTGCATTTTTTTCTGAAATTTTCAACTTTTTGTTTACTTTCAACTTGCGATGAGTTAAATAATTAATTAAAGTTTACAAAATGATTCGTTTTAACAATTTATTATCATTATTCATAATATTCAATTCGAATAATGCTATAAAATTGCAGTTTTTTCTGAAATTTACAACTCTTTGTCTACTTTTCACACAGAGTGAGATAATAATTAATTATATTTAGCAAACATAATTATTTAAACAAATTATTATTGTTTATAACTATCTTTTTCTTTATTCTTGCAATATAGTTGCGGCTTCTTCTGAAATGTATAACTTTTGACTCAGTGGAGTGATAAATAATGCAAGTTAACAAACATAGTTGTTTAAACAATTTATAATTGTTCACAACTATCTTCTCTTAGGTAAGTGCTAAAAATTTGCGGTTTGTTCTGAAATCTTAACATTTTTGTTCACTTTTCACTCAGTGAGGTTATAATTAATGCAAGTTAACAAACATTACGTTAACAAACGTCGTTGAATTCGAATCCGTTGTCAAGGTCAGTTCAAAGTCAAACTCACAAAATTCATCGCTAAACAATTAAGTCAGGGTACCTATAAGTTTTCGGGGTCGCTGAATTCAAATCCGTTGTCCGTTTCGTCCCGTCAGGTCAGGTTCAAGGTCAATTCAAAATCACACCTACAAATTCATCGCTAACCAAATAAGTCAGGCTACCTACAGGTTTTCGGGGTCGCTAAATTTAAATCCGTTGTCAAGGTCAGTTCAAGGTCAAACTCATCAAATTCATCGCTCACCAATTAAGTCAGGGCACCTATAGGTTTTCGGGGTCGCTGAACCTAAATCCGTTGTCCGTTTGGTCCCATCAGGTTAGGTTCAAGGTAAATTCAAGGTCAAACCCACCAAATTCATCGCTAACCAATTAGGTCAGGGTATCTATAGGTTTTCGGGGTCGTTGAATTCAAATCCGTTGTCCGTTTGGTTTGACCTTCAATTGACCTTGACCCTGACCTGATTAGACCAAACGGACAACGGATTCGAATTCAGCGACCCCGAAAATATAAGACCTACCTGTGTTATCAGTACATAATAGTATTTTATGTATAAGAAAGAATTTGCATTTAAAAAAACGGAAGAAAAAAGTAATACATATTTTATTCTCATTCTATGGCTTATTGTGAAGAAAAATGTAGAGTTTCAACTAGATTCAGCTAATATTGAGGATTCTGAATAAAATTTACAAAAATGTCTTTTTCTCTTATGATAAATACGTGTTGAACTTCATGGGGCTTGCGCCACCTCTAAATATCATTTTTGAAAAAAAATGGATTTATTTTTGTGTGAATTCAAACGAATTTCCAAATTTTATTTATAAAAATTTGAAGAAAAAAAATCCAATGCATTTTTGCACCACTCTTATCTATAAGGTTACAGGATATTTGAAAAAATTCCATGGGATTTTATGTCGTTTTTGAACGGCCCCGTAAATCTGTGGATAGGATCTGCTATTACTAAAGTTTAGGACAATCCCATTTTAAAAAGTTCAAGTTAAATATATTGAATTATCTAAATGACGTACTTTAGCTAATAAATGTCAATCTATCTTTATTCTATTTTTATGGTCAAATATTCTATATTGAAGAGTGTATAATGCCAGCCTTAATAAGGACCACTATTGGAAGTGAAATTAAAATTAACTTAACAAATGAGATTTTCAAACTAAAGGTCAATTCTATAAATGACTGGCCTACAAATAATTACTCAAAAGATTAAATGCAAATTGTAACTAAAATACCGTCCAGCGAGCTCGTTAAATGTGAAAGGTTCCATTTATCTCTGGAAACAAGAGAGCGGCAAATTCAAGAGGGAAGCAAACCATGTCCATGAATTTCTCATCAAAAACTTTTACTTCAATTTTAACAAATTTTATACGTGAGTTGACTCACTGTAGTTCCTATTCCTAGAAATTAAATTAAAAAAAAAAAGTTTGTGGAAAAATTCAGGGTAGCCGCAGTTTAGGGAAAACCTGGAAATTAGAATAAAGTTAGGGAAAGTTAGCCACTCTTTTTTTCTCACATTACTTTTTAGTCACTTTTTTGAGATCCAGTCGCTATGGTTAATTTAAAAAATAAAAGAATAACTTTATTCGCTTTTCTTTCATCAAACCAACCCATTTTTTAAAATTCAAAGGAATTTTTCAGATCATTAGAGAATTTCAAGGTATTTCTAAAGATTTCAAAGAATCTGAAACTTTTTCGGGTATTTTGAAAGATTCCGAAAAATTTTCAATAGATTTCAATAATTTTAAGCTGTTTCAAAAGATTCTAGGGGTTTTTTAAAACAACCGAGAAATTTTAAAGAGCTTGCACAACATTTTTAGGGTTTCGAATTATTTCAGAAAAATGTCGAATTTGTAGCTTCAAGAGTTTAAAAAAATTTGAGGGATTTCAAAAATTTTCAAATGAAGATTTCGAAAGATTGTTGAGGATATTATAGGACCCATAAGATTTTAGAAAATTTTGAAAGATTTTAAGAAATTTTCAATGAATTTCAATAATTTGGAGGGATTTCAAAGGATTTTAGATATTTTAGATTATTTTTGAAAATTCAAAAGAATTTTCAAGAGCTTACAAAAAGTTTAAAGGGATTTCCAAGGATTCCAATATTTTCGAGTCTTTTAAAAGATTGTGAAAATTTTTCAATTTTCAATAACTTGAGGGGATTTTAAAGGATTGTTAAAATTTTAGATTATTTTTGAAATTTCCCTAGAATTTAAATTCTCTAAAAAATGTCAAGGAATTTTCAAGTTTTGAACAATTTCAAGGGATTTCGGAAGGTTTGTACTATTTTAGGGTATTTTGAAAGATGCTGAAGATTTTTTTAGGACATTAACAAAAATTCAAGGAATTTTGGATAAATTTCAATAATTTGAAGGTATTTCAATTTTTTTTTTCAAATTTTAGGGCATTTTTAAAATTCACAAGGAATTTTAAGAAGCTTAAAAAGTTTGAAGTGATTTCAAATTTAGAAAAAAATTTCAAGTAATTTTCAAGATTTTTAAAAACATTCAAGGGATTTCAAAAGATTTTAAATATTTGAGGGTATTTCAAAATATTCTGAAGATTTTTCGAGAAATTAAAAAAATTTCAAAGAATTTTCACGGATTTGAAAAATCTTGAAGGAATTTGAAAAAGTTTCACACGGTACTGAAGGAATTCCTGAAATTTCGAAAGATTTTAGAAATACCAATAAGATTTTTGACAATTTTAAAAGGTTTCAAGAAATTTTCAATTGATTTCGAAAATCTAAAAAAATTTTCAAGTATTTTTAAGATTTTAGATTATTTTTAAAAATGTCAAGGAATTTTCAACAGCTGTAAAAAGTTTCGAGGGATTTCAACAAATTTGAAATATTTTAGGGTATTTTAAAATACTTCAAGAGATTTTAAATAGACTAAAAAAATTTGCAGGTATTCCAAAAGATTAAAATAATTTAAGGGCATTTTTAAAATATACAAGGAATTTTAAAGAGCTTGAAATACATATTGAAGGGATTTCATGAGATTTCTAATGATTTAAATTATTTTCGAGTATTTTCAAGGATTTTTAAAGAGCTTTAATAAATTTAAAGTTATTTCAAAAAAAAAAAATGTCAAGGAATTTTCAAGAGTTTTGAAAAATTTTAAGGGATTTCAAAAGCTTTCAAATATCGGAGGGTAGTCCAAAATATTCTGAAGACTTTTCAAGAGACTTACAAAATTTCAAGCAATTTTCAAGCAATTTTCAACGATTTTAAATATTTTATGGTATTTTAAAAGATTTCAAGGGATTTTTAATAGATTTTAATAATTTGAAGGTATTCCAACAGATTAAAAATTTTTGAGGGTATTCTAAAATTTACAAAGTATTTTAACTTTGAAGGTATTTCATCAAATTCTTCTGAATTCTCTTACATTTTCCTAAACTTATTTCAAACTTACTGAATTTAATGAATTTTTGATTATTTAAAAAATTTTCAATTCATTTGATGTTTTTCCTTGATTCAAAATACATTTTTTTAAATCTCTTCCAATTCTTCATATTTCATTTAAATTTATATAAATTTTTCTAATTTTACTAAAATCAATGTAATTGTTTGGATTTACAAAAAAATCCAATTCATTTGAATTTTTTTTAATTTATCTAGAATTCTGTTAAATTTTAATGAATTTATTCTAAATTCTTGAAAACTCGCCCGGCTTCTTCATAAATTTCCAACAAGAAAAAAATTTTCAACAAAGCAGGTGAATTTCCGATCAAGAAAGATGAATTTTCAACAGAATAGTTTAATTTTCTTCAAAATGATTAATTTTACACCAAAAAATAACCGAATTTTTAACAAAATAGTTAAATTTTTAACCAAAGAGATGGATCTTCAACTGATAAATTTCATTTTTACCCAAGTAGTTCAGCTTTTAATGAAGTCCAATTTACAACAGAATACATACATTCACAACCAAATTGTTAAATTTTCAAAACATGAAGCAAAACTAAAGATTGCAGAAAAAAAGCAGCTTTCTAGCATTACTCTAAAAGAATATAGTCATAAACAATAATCAATTGTTTAAATAAGCACGTTTGTTAACTTGCATTAATTATTACCTCACTAAGTGAAAAGTGGAAAAATAATTTAAGAGTTCAGAAAAAACCGCAATTTTTTAGCACTTATCTGAGAGAAGATAGTTATAAACAATTATAAATTGTTAAAACAACTATCTTTGTTGAATTGCATTATTTATTACTTTAGTAAGAAAAAATTGGGTAAAAAGTAAAAAATTTCAGAAGAAACCGCAACTATATTGCATTAATAAAGAAGAAGATAGTTATAAACAATAATAATTTGTTTGAATAATCATTTTTGCTAAGGTAAAGTAATTATTAACTCACCCTATGTGAAAAGTAGACAAATGGTTGTAAATTTCAGAAAAAAACCGCAACGTTCTAGCATTATTCAGATTGAATATTATTAATGATTGTAATAAATTGTTTAAACAAATAATTTCGTTAACTTTGAATAATTATTTAACTCATTCTAAGTGAAAAGAAAACAAAAAAATTAAAATTTCAGAAAAAAACTGCAATTTTATAGCATTATTCTAAGAGAATATTATTAACAATAATAATCAATTCTTTGAACAATTATGTTTGTCAAAAATAACTTTTCTTAACTTTTCTTGAAACTTTCTGAAGAGCTATTGATTAATCAATCATGCTTTCCGAAAGTTCGTCAAAAGATGAATCCACGCATCTCTAAGACGCGAACAATTAAATCAAATGCAGTATTGTTATATTCCCAATATAAAAAAAATCTTCTTGTAAAGAAGGAAACTAATTTTGTTGAAAAATTTAAAAACAATATTGGTAGGTTATGGTAGATCACAAAAAATTATTGATTTAAGCTATGGATGCGTCTTGAAGACGCGAACAAATATATTATAAATATTATAGTTGTATTCCAAATATTAAAAAAAATTTCCTTATATAAACAAGATAAACAACATATTTTTCAATTTATAAATCGGCATTGCTAGGTAATAAGAGGTTATAGAAGGTTCGTCAATAGGTCATTCAACGTGTCTCGAAGACGCAAACATGTCAGATACAGTACAATAGTACTCCTAATATAAACAAAGTTTTTCTCATATAAACAGAATAAACACATTTGTTTTAAACTTCATAAATGGATACTGGTCGGTCATAAAAGGTTCACTAATAGGTCAATCGATGCATCTCAAGAACGCGAACAAATACTCTACATGTAATTTTATCGTGTTTTGAATATCAAATAAGTTTTTTTTTCATACAAAGAGAATAAACCACATTTTGCAAACTTCATAAATCGGTACTGGTGGGTCATGAAAGGTTCATCAAGAGCTCAATCGACGCGTCTCAAGGACGCGAACAAATACTCTACATATAATATTATCGTATTTTGAATATCAGAGCAGTTTTTCTTATATAAACAGAATAAACAATTTTTTGAAGCTTCATAAATCGGTACTGGTGGGTCATAAAAGGTTCACTAATGGGTCAATCGATGTGTCTCAAGGACGCGAACAAATACTCCACAAGTAATATTGTCGTATTTTGAATATCAAAGAAGTTTTTTCACATAAACTGAATACACCATTTATTTCAAACTTCATAAATTGATACTGGTTGGTCATAAAAGGTTCATTAATAGGTCAATCGATGTGTCTCAAGGACGCGATCAAATACTTCACATGTACTATTGTTATATTTTGAATACCAAAAAAGTTTTTCCCGTATAAACAGAATAGACTATTTTTTGAAACTTCATAAATCGGTACTGGTTGGTCATAAAGGTTTATCAATAGGTCAATCGATGCATTTTAGGGCCGCGAACAAATACTCCACATGTAATATTGTCGTATTTTGAATATCAAAGAAGTTTTTCTTATATAAACAGAATGAGCCATTTATTTCAAACTTCATAAATCGGTACTGGCTATTCATAAAAGGTTCATCAATAGGTCAATCCATGCGTTTTAGGGCCGCGAACAAACACTTCACAGGTAATGTTGTCGTGTTTTGAATATCAAAGAAGTTTTTTTCATATAAACAGAAAAAACCCATTTTTTCAAACTTCATAAATCGGTACTTGTGGGTCATAATAGGTTAATTAATAGGTCAATCAAGGCGTCTTAGGGCCACGAACAAATACTCTACATGTAATATTGTTGTATTTGGAATATCAAAAAAGTTTTTTTTATGTAAACAGAATGAACCATTTCTTGAAAACTTTATAAATCGGTACTGGTCCGTCATAAAAGGTTCACCAATAGGTCAATCGATTCGTCTTAGGGCCGCGAACAAATACTCCACATGTAATATTGTCGTATTTTGAATATCAAAAAAGTTTTCTCATAAAAACACAATAAACAATTTATTTCAAACTGCATAAATCGGTACTGGTTGCTCATAAAAGGTTCATCAATAGGTCAATCGATGCATTTTAGGGCCGCGAACAAATACTTCACATGTAATGTTGTCGTGTTTTGAATATCAAAGAAGTTTTTTTTACATATATACAGAAAAAAACCATTTTTTCAAACTTCATAAATCGGTACTGGTCGGTCATAAAAGATTCACTAATAGGTCAATAGATGCGTCTGAGGGCCGCGAACAAATACTCCACATGTAATATTGTCGTATTTTGAATATCAAAAAAGTTTTTCTTATAAAAGCGGAATAAACAATTTATTTCAAACTGCATAAATCGGTACTGTTTGTTCATAAAAGGTTCATCAATAGGACAATCGATGCGTTTTAGGGCCGCGAACGAATACTTCACATATAATGTTGTGTTTTGAATATCAAAAGAGTTTTTTTCATATAAACAGAATAAAACGTTTTTTCCAACTTCATAAATTGGTACTAGTCGGTCATAAAAGGTTCAACAATAGGTCAATCAATGCGTCTCAAGGACGCAAATAAATACTCCACATGTAATATTGTCGTATTTTGAATATTCACAGAAGTTTTTTTCACATAAACTGAATAAACCATTTATTTCAAACTTCATAAATGCACCCAAAGGCTGCACTCAAAAGGTTCCTCAATAGGGCAATCTTAGGGCAATATTAGGGCAATCTTAGGGCCGCGAATAAATACTCTACATGTAATATTGTCGTATTCTGAATATCAAAGCAGTTTTTCTTATATAAACAGAATAAACAATTTTTTGAAACTTCATAAATCGGTGCTGGTGGGTCATTAAAGGTTCATTAATAGGTCAATCAATGTGTCTCAAGGTCGCGAACAAATACTCCACATGTACTATTGTCATATTTTAAATACCAAAAAAATTTTTCCCGTATAAACAGAATAGACACATTTTTTTTAAACTACATAAGTTGGTACTGGTCGGCCACAAAAGGTTCACCAATAGGTCAATCGATGCGTTTTAGGGCCGCGAACAAATACTTTTCATGTAATATTGTCGTATTTCGAATATCAAAGCAGATTTTCTTATATAAACAGAATGAACCATTTTTTTAAACTTCATAAATCAGTACTGGTGGGTCATAAAAGGTTCATTAATGGGTCAATCGATGTGTCTCAAGGACACGAAAAAATACTCCACATGTAATACTGTCGTATTCTGAATATCAAAGCAGTTTTTCTTATACAAACAGAATAAACAATTTTTTGAAACTTCAGAAATCGGTGCTGGTGGGTCATAAAAGGTTCATCAATAGGTCAATCGGTGCGACTTAAGGACGCGAAAACATACTCTATATGTAATATTGTCGTATTTTGAATATAAAAAAAGTTTTTTTCACATAGACTGAATAAACCATTTATTTCAAACTTCATAATTTGGTAGTGGTTGGACTTAAATGGTTCGTCAATAGGGCAATCGATGCATCTTAGGGTCGCCAATAAATACTCTACATGTAATATTGTCGTATTTTGAATATCGAAGCTGTTTTTCTTATATAAACAGAATGAACAATTTTTTGAAACTTCATAAATCGGTACTGGTGAGTCATTATAGGTTCATTAATAGGTCAATCAATGTGTCTCAAGGACGCGAACAAATACTCTAAATGTAATATTGTCGTGTTTTGAATATCAAAAAAGTTTTTCTCATATGATAAGAATGTACCATTTCTTGAAACTTCATAAATCGGTACTGGTTGGTCATAAAGGTTCATCAATGGGTCAATCGATGCGTTTCACTTTTGTTTTGAATATCGAAGAAGTTTTTCTTATATAAACAGAATAAACAATTTATTTCAAACTTAATAAATCGGTACTGGTTGTTCATAAAAGGTTCATCAATACGTCAATCAATGCGTTTTAGGGCCGCGAACAAATACTCAACATGTAATGTTGTCGTGTTTTGAATATCAAAGAAGTTTTTTTCATATAAACAAAATAAACCGTTTTTTCAAACTTCATAAATCGGTACTGATGGGTCAAAGAAGGTTGGTCAATAGGTCAATCGATGTGTTTTAGGGCCGCGAACAAATACTCTACATATAATATTGTTGTATTTGGAATATTAAAAACGTTTTTTCATATAAACAGAATAAACAATTTTTTGATTCTTCATAAATCGGTACTGTTACTACAAGTTTCAACAATAGGTCGATCGATGAAGTCTTGTAGTCGCCCTGGAAAAAATTATTTTTAAATCGCGAAATTCTTCACAGTGGATACACAGGTCCACATGTAAGCGCCAAACATTGTTTGAATATTTTTCAATAATCCACTTCCTTTTTCCCTCTATACCTCTTTTAAACATTGTGTTTCTCATTAAATCGTCGCCGAGGTAAAAACTTTTCACTTTGACTCGCGAATCTGGCTTCCACAGGTTACTAAATTAAAATTCACTTACCCCTTTCCATCACTCAGTTTTCCCACCGCATGCAGTGTGCGTTGTATAAATATTCGGGCTTTGATGGAATATTTAGCTGAAATCAAATACTCAAAGCAAACATAAACACAGAAGAAAATCTTTTTTTTTTAAGTGTGGTGCACCTACAACTCTAAATTCATCTTTCTTGTTTGAAAATTAACTTTTTTTGAAAATTCAACTGTCTTACAAAAAAATTAATTTTTGGTTTGAAAATTCAACCATTTTATTGAAAATTAGTTTCTTTTGCTGAAAAGTTTAACTATTTGATTCTAAATGCAGCGATTACGTTGGATATTATGTTTTTTCATAATTGAACTATTTTGAAAAACCATCTCTCTTGGCTTAAAATTAACATTTTTGTTGAAAATAAATCTTTCCTGGTTTAAAAGTCAACTGTGTTCTAAAATATTCGACTTTTTGTTTGAAATCTAAACTTTTTTGTTGAAAATTCATTTTCTATGGTTAAAAATGCAACCACTTGGTTGAATGTTAAACTACTTTGTTTGAAAATTTTGTTGTGGTGATTCATATCTTTGGTTGAAAATTAAGTTTTTTACCCGAAAATTCAACAATTCCATTTTTGTTTGAATACTAATTTAAATTTTTCGTACCGAAAAGATAAATAAATTGTGTTGAAATCATTTTTTGATAAGTTACATATTTTTTGTCTTAATCGTGAAAAATGCTAGTAAAAGTAAAAAATTAGATTTTTCGGTAAAACTATGCAAGATACGAAAAACAATTTCAGAAGCAAATTGTTTATATTAAGAAGATGAACAAATTCTGTGGAAACTATTTTTTCACTAGTTACATACTTTTCGTTTTAATTGTGAAAAATTTGATTAAAAATTAACAATTCCATTTTTTGGCCAAACTATGCTAGACACGAACAACAATCTAGAGACAAAAATTACTTATCCGGCGAAGTTCTACAAATTTGTTATTCATCATTTTTTTGATAGGAGGCGTGGTTTTGGTTTCAATCGTAAGAAATATCATTAAAAATCTAAAAAACAAAATATTTTGAAAAACTACACGAAATATGAAAAAAATGAACAGACAAAAGTTATTGACCTGAAAAAGATCTACAAATTTATTGTCAATTATTTTTTGACAGGACGGGTAGTTTTTTTATCGTGAAAAAGCATTTTGTAATATGAAAAATTTTGTATAAACAACACAAGATTCGAAAAAGAAATGAATAGACAAAAGTTTTTTATCAAAAAAAGATCGACAAATTTGCTATGAATTATTTTTTGATAGGACGCGAAGTTTTTGTTTGATTAGTAAAAAACTTGATTTAATTTTCAGATTTTTGTGTGAAAATTTATTCCTTTGATTGGAAACTATTCTTTTACTTAAAATTAATTTTTTTATTGAAAATTTAAACATTTCATTTTTTGTCGAAAATTTATCTTTTTTGGTAGACATTTAATCTTTTTGGTTAGAAATTCATCTAATTGGTTGAAAATTTATAGTTTTTTTGAAAATTTGCCTTTTTAGGTAGAAAATTTATGTTTAGGGTTGAAAATTCAATTTTTTGGTTAAAGATTTATTGTTTTAGTTAGAAATTCATTTCTGTAGTTATAAACATAAATGTTTTGTTGAAAATTCGCCTTTTTGATTTAAAATTAATTTTTGACTGTGAGTGTAGCTATTCAATTTTTTCTAGAAAATTGACCTATTTCTAGTTGGAAATTCACTTATTTTGTTAAGAACTCGTCTTTTTGGGTTAAAAATTCAATTACTTTGGTAAAAATGCATGTTTTTGGTTGTAAATTCGACTTTTTTGACAAAAATTCATATTTTTGGCTTGAAAACAAAACATTTTTAGTGAGATCTTTATTCTTTATTGACTGAAAAATCTTCCGTGCCAAGTATTAGTTAATTATTTATTAAAAATACATCAATGAAATACTTTGATCAAAGAAAAACTTTGTTCAATGTTTAATTTTTTTCTAAATTATTGTTTAACTATTTCATTATTGTGTTCCTAATGAATGAATTTTTATTAAAAAACAATTTTTTATTTGTTCAAAATCAAACATTTTCTAGATTGGGAATTTTATTATTCGGGAATTTTCCTATTCCAGATTATTATATTTCGGCAATTTTATAATTTCGGAAATTTTCTATTTCTAATATTTTCTATTTCTAAAATTTCACAGTGTACGGAATTTTATTCATTTTTTTCGAAACGCCTCAAGATTTTAAAAAATTTTAAAAGATTTCCAAAATTTTGGAAAAAGAACATGAAAGATTTTCAAGCAATTAGTTTAAATTTGCTGGGTTTACAAAAATTATAATCATTTCAAAAGTTAAACAGATAATTGAAAGGTCAGATATTTTTCAGGGGGGTCAAGGTCATTTTCAAAGTAACATTCCACGAAGAATTCAATGGTGACCTTTATTTTGATCTTGACGATTACCTCCAATGTTTTTTGAAGCTCAACTTAAAAAAAAATGAAAACCCATTTTTCACATCAGCATTCGATAGAGCTGGAAATTATACGTTCAAATATGTACACAGGTCATACATAGGTACATCGTAACCTTGAAGGTCACCCTAAGGTCATTTGAACTTAAAC
>JAABKJ010005683.1:0-22755 GCA_011634705.1 Andricus grossulariae | reverse complement strand
TTCTTTTTATGTAAATTTTTGTAAAAAGAATGTTTTGAATTTTAGAAATTTATTTAGAAATGCATTTAAATATTTTGTATTGTTTTCTTATCCTATTTGGAAAATTTAATAATCTGAATGGATTGGTTTCAGAATCATCCACAAAATATTGGTAGAGGTTAAGCAGGCAGAAGTGGCAGGGCGTGAAATGATCTAGAGTTGATAAGAGAAAAGGTAAGAGAGAGGGGGGAGAGGGTGGGATGGGGTGTGGGAGTATCGAAACAAAATGGATCCCATGAGAAAGAATTTGGAATCGATGATAAAATGTGGACAAGAATAGAGAAAGTCAGCTAGGCAAAGGAGTGAAAAGAGAAAAAGAATGAAGAAAAAAAAGGAGGAGGAGGAGGAGAAGAAGGTAAGCACTTATACTCGGGGGGCGAAGTCGCTCGCGAAAGCGTAAGTCATCGTAAGTCACATGGATTGCAGGTTGTCATGTTGACTTGCCCAATTATCTCGAGGAAAAACAATTAACACGATCCGAGTCGCTAATGCTCTCGTCCAATCGTCCAATCTTCCAATCGTCCAATCGTCCAAACGTCCTATCGTCCAACACAAAAGGATATGCATCTTCATCCAATTAAAGGATAATGGAACTCGGGCTGAGAACGGCTCACTTTTTCACTTTTTCACCGACTCTACAAAATGATCGGATCATTGATTTTCATTTTTCACCTTTCAAAGTGCAGCCTAGCTGATTCAGTGTTTTTAGACTTTCAGATAGACAGCTGATTTCAGAGAGTGACAAACTTCAACAAAATTACCCACTGTCCAATTTTAAGATTGACAAGGTCATACTCAAGTTTTTTAGAACTCAAAATAGAAACTATAAAAATGCAAAATTGGAAGATAATCAAAATAAAACCATTCTCAATTATGAGTTCAATCTCAAAAGTATTACATATGCAATTTTCAACCAAAGAGTGGCAGTTTTAAACCAGAATGACGAGTTTCAATAGAATTGTTGAATTTCCAACAGAAAAATTAAGTAAATAAATGGATAATGTTAAATAATTAAGAATTAAGAATTAAATTGAGAATAATTAAGTTTTTAATCAAATAAACGAATCTTCAACCGAAAATTATAAATTCTCAACAAAAAATGCAACAGTTATATTTTTAGCGAAAGAAATTAATTTTCAACAACAAAAAAAACAATTTTCAACAACAGAGTTAAATTTTCCACCAAAAGTGACAACCTTTCGATATAATGATTAAATTTAAAAAAAAGTTTTGAAAAAATAATATAACTTTCTACCCAAAAAGAACAACTTACAACAAAAAAGTAGTGTTGTAGAAAAAATGAAGAATTTTCAATAAAATTGTTCGATTGTTAACGGAATAATTAAATTTTCTACCAAATAGTTTAATTTCAAACCAAGAAAATGAAATCAGAATCAAGTAGAAGAATATTTCACGAAAGAATGGAATTTTTCAACAAAATACATTAACTCAAATCAATAGTTCAATTTTCTACCAAAAATTTCGACTTTTCAATATAATAATTAAATTTTTAAGTAAATAATAAAATTTAAACGAAAATACATAAATTTCTTACAAAATAATTAAATTTTCAACCAAATGAACGAATTTTTATCAACAAATGATAAATTTTCAACAAAAAATGCAACAATTATATTTTTAGAGGAAGGAATTAATTTTCAACAACGAAAAAACTAATTTTCAACAACGGAGTTGAATTTTCCGCCACAAGTGACAAGCTTTCGATCTAATTATTAAATTTTGAGAAAAAGGTTTTAACAAATAATGTAACTTTCCACCCAAGAAGAACAACTTACCACAAAAAGTAGTGTTGTAGAAAAAACATGAAGAATTTTTAATAAAATTGTTTAATTGTTAACGGAATAATCAAATTTTCAACCAAGTAGTTTAATTTTAAACCAAGAAAATGAAATCAGAATAAAGTAGAAGGATACTTTACAAGAGAATAGAAATTTTCAACAAAATACATTAATTCAAACAAATAGTTCAATTTTCTACCAAAAATTTCGACTTTTCAATACAATAATTAAATTTTTAACAAAATAATAAATTTTTGAAAAAAATACATGAATTTCTTACAAAATGATTAAATTTTCAACCAAATAAACGAATTTTTATCTGAAAATTATAAATTTTCAACAAAAAATGCAACAATTATTGTTTTTAGTGAAAGAAATTAATTTTCAACCACGAAAAAACTAATTTTAAACAACAGAGTTCAATTTTCCACCAAAACTGACAACCTTTCAATGGTTAAATATTATGGTTAAATGGTTATGGTTATGGTTAAATTAAAAAAAAAGTTTTTAACAAATAGTTGTACTTTCTACCCAAAAAGAACAACTTACCATAAAATAGTAGTGTTGTCGATAATGAATGACGAGTTTCCAATAAAGTTTTTTAATTGTTAACAAAATAATTGAATTGTCAAACAAATACTTTAATTTTGAACCAAAAAAATAAAATCAGAATTGAAAAGAAGAATATTCTATAAAAGATTAGAAATTTAATAAACTACATGAATTCTCAACCAAATGAATATATGTTCAACTAAAAATGATAAATTTTCAACAAGAACTGCAATATTTATATTTTCAGTAAAAAAAGTAATTTTTAAACTACAAAAAATCGAATTTTCAATATCACTAAATTTTCTATATATAGCTGCATTTTCTACCAAAAATGTTGACTTTTCAATAGAATTATTAAAATCTTAACCAAATAAGTAAGTTTTCAAAAAAATACATGAATTCTTAAAAAAATTATTAAATTTTCAACCAAATAAACGAATTTTTATCTAAAAATGATAAATTTTCAACAAAAAGTGCGACATTTATATTTTTAGTGAAAGGAATTAATTTTCAAAAACAAACCAAAAACAATTTCCAACAATATAGTTACATTTTCTACCAAAAGTGACAAGCTTTCAATCTAATTATTAAATTTCAAACAAAAAAAAACAACAACTTTTCGAACAAATAGTGGTACTTTCTACCCAAAAAAAAACAACTTACAACAAAATGGTAGTGTTGTCGACCAAAAATGACAAGTTTGCAATTAAATTATTGAATTGTTAACGGAATAATTACATTTTTAATCAAATAGTTTAATTTTAAACAAAAAGATGAAATCAGAATCAAGAAGAATAATATTCCACAGAAGAATAGAAATTTACAACAAAATATATGAATTCTCAACCGAATAAATGAATTACCAACTAAAAATGATAAATCTTCAACAAAAACTGCAATATTTATATTTTCAGTAAAAAATTAATTTTGACCGATCAAAAATTGAATTTTCAACAATATAATTAAATTTTCTACCAAAAATGACGACTTTTCAATAAAATTATTATTTTTTCAAAAAACTAATTATGTTTTCAAAAAATGCATGAATTTTCAACCAAATAAATGAATTTTTGAATAAAATCATGAATCTTCAACCGCGAAAATAATTTTTCAAGGGAAACAAATTCTTAACAAAAAAAAAATCAATTTCTACCAAAAGTAATTCATTTTCAATCCAAAGGAACAAATTGTTAACCAAAAACATGATTGAATTTTCAACTAAATAAGATCATTTTCAACGAAAAATAGAATAAATACATTTTTATTGAAAAAAAAATAGTCCTCAACGAAAGAGAAACGAATGTTTAACAAACCAGTTTGATTGTTAAATAAGACGCTTGTTTCGATATAGAAAGAAAATAAAATCGTCGGATTTTACACAAGCAACTTGAATTTTCAACTATAAAAGATGAATTCACAGCCAAAAATGGAATACTCAAATTTTCAGCCATAAGGATATATTTTGAACCAATCGAAGACGAATTTTCAACAAAATAATTGAATATTAAAATAGATTTAACTAAGAAAATGAATTTTTACAAAACAATTCAACTTGCAACCAAGTTATTTAATTTTGAAGCAAAAAATGTGAATTTTCAACAAAACTTGTAAAAGTTGATGGTTCAACCAAAAAATATGATAATTTCCAATGAAAAACAGTTGAATTCAACGAGGAAAGTGTAATTTTCAAGAAAATATTTTATTATACTGCAAGCCAGATTTGCGTCATTTATTAGGGCCTTTTGAGCTTTGAAAATTGATCAATTTTACATTTTAGACGTGGTACATTTTTCAAATCATACCTTTTTCCACATAAAATATTTTGTGCAATTAAATGTTAAATGTTCAGTTTAAAAAGAATTAATTTTCGAAGAAAAAACAAATCCTAAATAAAATACATGAATTTTCAACTAAACGGTTGAATTTTCAATTAAAAAAGATCAATTGAAAACCCAAAATATGATGCTTAAATTCTCAGTCAGACACGTTTATTTTGGGCTAATCAAATACGAATTTTCAACCAAGTAATTTAATTTTCCACAAAATTATTTCATACCTATAAGGAAGCACAGTGTTCATAAAACAAGCACAAATAATTAGATCATAATACTAGTATACCCGAAATATATTATATATATTATATATTTCGCAATTTTAGTTTTAATATTTTGGTTGACGAAACAGTTTAAAGCATTATTTATTGATTTAAAAATGTCTTTGAAGCTCTAATTTTTCAAAAACCTATTGTAGAATTTAGAAAGAAATAGACAATATGGAAGGACAACCCTCTAGTTAGAATAGTGTGCAGACATTCTTTCTGTTTGGTGTTAGATTTAGTTAGAAATCCATTAGATTCAAAGTTTCAATTATTATTTTTATATTAGTTGTATGGAAACAAGTGTATAAAAGCTTTATTGCTTAATCAATCAGACGATGGATTGCGCTAATGTTATAAGGCACATATGTCATGAAACTAAAATTGGTGTAACGACCAGACCATGTTGTCTTTTATATACGAATTCAGAAATTATGACAATCGTTATTCCAACTTGAATGAAATAATTTTCATGCAAGAGACACAAATTCATGTTGCTTTCAGTAAAAAGTTATTTCTATAATTTTTGTCATACTGACTTATACTCAAAAACTGTCTATCATAATGATAAAAGTAGCGAGACAAAGACACACATGTTAATCGAGCGGAAACGTGGCAGCTTCAATCTGGACACTCAGAGAAATGTCCTCTTGTATCAGGAGAATGCTTCTTGAAACAAATGGAATTTCTTCTTAAATTTTACGTTAAGATGAATTTCATTTGTCTGAAAGAGAATATTTTTGCAGCAAATATTATCCTTTTGCGACAAACTTCACCTAATCTTGTAGCTCAATAATTCTGTTTGTACAAAAAAGATATTCAAGTAGTTCAAAACAAAACAGGCAGGAGGATGATGCTTTTGTTTCAAGACAACTTTTTCTATGAATGGATAAAATCATTACATTAAATTACATTACTATGACAAATTTTCCTTGTCACTGTTGCACGTTTCTGACTATGGGTAGCATGAAGTAATAATAGTAAGGAGACCGCAAACTATGTTTGCGAGAGGGTTTTGATTATTGGGTTATTCCTGATTCAAATTTACCTCAACAAGTCACCAAGCAAAATCCTCTCGAAGCTTCCACAGACATTCCATTCAAAACTATGCCATTTTGCGGCACTTGCATTTTTCTTTTTCTTATGAGAGCGTAAGATTTATTCTGTTATCAATGGTCAGCAGTTTATTAATTTCTGAAGAGACTGCTCCTCATTTTAGGAGATACTTCTCCTCAGATTGCCAAATGAGTACACGAGCTCACTCTCATTGATAATTCTAATTAGCAGTCTCCTAAATCTTTTGCTTCAGAATGAGTAAATTATTGCTCTTCTTTTGTATAGATTCTATCTCATCACAACAGATTTTGTTATCATAGGTATGCCTTATGAAATTGCTGACGAGATATTTTGACGATACTATCAGGTCAAATTCAAGAAGCTGCCTTGCATCACACAATGTATCAATGTGTCTCATTACTCTCTTTCCATAATAGAAATAACTGATAATATGGCAACAAATGAATTCTGCAATTTGACCGTGATTGTTGCCTGACGTTGCGACAAAATTTTATGTGATAAGATCCATTATTGCAGAATCTTTAGCAATGTCGGTCATCTGTGCATTGGTGTTTTTTTAGTTTCCTATTATTACATGCGAAACTCTAATATTTTTTCTTCTTCTAGACTTGATCAATTATTTATATTTATTAAAGCGGCCTATGAAACATCATCCGAGCTTTGATGTTTTCTTTTAAATATCTACTATTACATACCGTTTGGAACCCACTCCCACTGTTTGTTGTAAACAGTACTGGAATCTACGATCATATGCATAACTACATCCTTCGTTGATTGTAATGTAATACAAATTATAGAAATGCTGATTGTAACAGTTCTTCATGAACTCGTGGAGATAACATCCGGTCTGGGACAAAAGTTCAGTTTGTCAATTCCCATTTATGAGTTATCAATCAACAATCTTATGGCTGACTTCGAATCCAACGTAAAAAGCATTCAAGAAACAGACCAGAATAATGCCGGAGATTAATAATTTATCCCATCAGAAAAATTTGCAGAAAAATCTAGCTTTTTCTTAAAAATAATCTCAAAAATTGAATAAGTAAACCTGATAAAGGTAATATCATAATAGCTATGAACAAGGACGAGTACGAAGCAGACTTAACGATCATGTCGCCAGAAGCCAAAACTTGTAAACAATTACCTAAAGACCCTACACAGGAAATTCAAACTAATGTAAATGATCTTATGAAATATTGGCTTGAAAAAAATTATATGAACAAATCTAGAGCTGCTACTTTGAAAACTAATAATCCCAATTCTTCCCGATGTGATGGACTAAAAAAAATTCACAAGGACCCCAAACAGCTCAGACTAATCGTTTCATTTATAGACAGTCCAACTTAACATCTCTCTTCCTATTGAAAGACAATCATTTCTGAAAATATAATTCCTTTGATATAAAGAGAAAAAACAATTTCGAAAAAACTGTTTTCAATTGATGCCGTGTCTTTGTTCACAAACGTTTCTATTAGTCTCGCGATTGTTGCTGTAAAAGAGAGATGGCCTCAGACCCAAAATAATTTAAAAATACAAATGACACAATTTTACGAAGTGAAAAAGGATAAAGAAATTTTGCAAGTAATTTATTTTTCAATTTCAAAGAAGTATTCTATGCACAAAAATCTGGCTTTCATTGTGATCGATGATTTGGAAACAAGCTGCTTAGTCTCCCTTCCCATATGGTATCCTTTTTACTTGCGTTAGGTAGACGATATTATTTCTGCTGTTCCTGCTGATCAAATTCAAACAATTCTGCATTTTTTCAATAATTTAAATCACAAATTATGAGTTACTCTTGAGGAAAAATCAGACCATAAAATTAGCTTCCTTGATGTTTTCGTAAAAAGGAAAGGTGATCGCTTAAAAACAGACTGGTATCAAAAACCCACTGCTTCAGGCTATCGCCTAAATTATTTTTCACACGATCCACATCAGCATAAAGTTAAAGTTATCAACAATGTCTGCTCGATTTTTATGAAAACTTGTGTACCGTCAAAAAACTTGCGTCATTTGAGAAATTATATCAACATAAGCTTGCAGTTTAAACAATGGTTTCAGAAAATCAGATCTTCATTGGTACAACTTTATCTTATCTGAGGCTTTCTTTATTGCTCACATTTGTAGGATGAATTAAAGGTGACAGATTAAAGAATTTTTCTTAATCAGCATCGATCCACTTCTTTAAAATTTAATTAGCTTCAATTTTAGAAAAGAAATTTTCAAATTGCTTCAGCAATACGACCTTTGGAAATTTTCCAATATTGTATTCTATTTTATTATATTATATTTTGCAAATATTATTTAAAATTCAACTTTTTGTTTGGCGAGGTGAATCAAATTGTTCATAACTATTGTAATATAGGTTATTACATGCATCAATCCCTTGATAGTATAAAATTAATTTTCAAAGTAAATTCAAGTTCTGTGACTCATTTCGATGATGATGAAGACTAATTGTCCTAGTACAACATTCGGATTCCAATAAATTAAAATAAAATCCATCTTAATTCACCTGAAACAATCAGAATGAATCCGAATCTAATACTAATCAAAAGAATCCTACTTTTGTGACAAAAATTCATTCCTCTACAATCTGAGTGGCTCCGACCTTTACTCAAAAAGTCATTCTTAAAAATTTGATCTTCGCCCAAAAATTAATTCCGGTTTTATCCGTTCTCTATCAGTCTGAATAATTTTTCCTAAAGAAAACCAATTTGTGAGAAAAAACTTTACATGAAAGTAATGCAGAATAGTGCAGACACAGAACGGATTCAGTAGTAATAAAAACTTTGTTTATGATGATATGGAATCATTCGAAATGAAGTTTTGGAAACAAAGTGGACTCACTTAAAATGAGAACCAATTCAGACGAAATGAAAATTTTTTTAAAATAATGTGAAATTATTTCTAATAAATGTGGAATCAAGCAAAATGGGAACAGATTTATAGTAAAAGAAAACTTTTTTTGTAATAATAAGAAATTATTTTTTAATAAATATGTAAACAGCCTGAAGCAGCCATCCTGTGAACTAATTTTTAAAGCAAAAAGGTGAATTTGGAGAAATCTTTTGTGAAAAATATTACTCTTTGGTTGAAAATTTAATTATTTCGTTCAAAAGTAACTTGTTTTGAAAATTCATATTTTCAGGCTACAAATTCAACTGTTTTGTGAAAATATCTTCTTTTTGACTTAAAAATACGATTTGTTAACAATTTTGTTTCGTTCTTGACTGAAAAATCTTTCTTGGTTAAAAAATCAACTCTTTCTTTGAAAATCCATCTGTTTCGGTAGAAATTGATAAATTTTTGGATAAAACTTCAACTGTTTGGTTGAATTTCACTGTTCTTGATCAATATGTTTTTTATTGAATTATAAACTATTAAATTTACTATGGAGAATTTATCTTTTTTGTTTCAAAATTCATCAGCTTGGCTGAATCATTTAACAAATTTGTTGAAAATTCATTGTTTTTTTCTTAATTCATCTCTTTCAGTTAAAAATTCAACAGCTTGCTTAAAAATGTATGTGTTTGCTTGTTCCTCTTTTTGGTAGAAATTCAATCTTCTTGATCAAAAATTGTACTGTTTGGTTGAAAGTTCCAACTACTTTTTTCACAAGTAATTTTATTAGTTACAAATTCAAGTCACCGGTTGAAAAATGAACCATTTTGTGAAAAATAATTTTTTTGTTTGAGAAATAATTTTTTTTTAATAATTTGTTCAACTAAAAATTTAACTATTCCATTTTCTGTTGAAAATTGATCCTGTTTGGGTTGAAATTCATCTATTTACTTGCAAATGAACATTTGCGTTAAAATCTATTTTGATGAAATTTCAACTGCTTGTTTGGAAATTGATCTACTTTATAAAAATTTCATTTTGATCGTAGAAAATTAATATTTTTAGTTAAAAATTAACTTTTGGGTTGAAAATTAACTTCTGGGTTGAGAATTGATCTTCTTAATCGAAAATTTGACTACTCTCTTGATATTTAAAATAATTTGTTGAAAATTCATATAATTAGTTAAAGATCCATTGCTTTAATTGAAAATTTAACTATTTTGTTGAAAATTTGTTTACTTCATCAATAATCAATTTTGTAAACTTCAAATTTAACTATTCCATTTTTGGGTTAAGATTGATCGCCTTTATGTAGATTAAAATTTTGAACATTAACTTTTTGTGTTGAAATTAATCTTCTTAAATAAAAATTCAACTACTTTGTTCATAGTTGAACTAATTTGTTAAAAATTCATATAATTACTTGAAGATAGATCCCTATGGCTGAAAAATAATGATATGATAAAAATTTATAACTTTTTGATTGAAATTCAACTATTTAGTTAAAAACTGCAAATTTAACCATTCCATTTTTTGTTGAAAATGGATCATTCTTATAAATGTAGATTCAAATGCAACTGTTTTGATGAAAATTCGCCTTTTTTGTTGAAAATTACATTATCTTCGTAGAAAAGACAAGAATTTTGTGGAAAAATAACTTTTGGGTTGAAAATTAATTTGTGCGTTAAAAATGAACTTTTTGGCTAAAATTTAATCTTCTTGATTAAAATTGTCACTTCTTCGTTGATAGTTGAACTTTTGTTGAAAATTCATATTTTCGGGCTAAAGAATCAACTGTTTTTTAATCAATTCATGTTTTTGCCTTAAAAATACAACAATTTCTTTGAATTTTTTTTTCTTGACTGAAGAATTCTTCTTGATTAAACATTCAACTCTATTTTTTAAATCTTATCGCTGTTGGTAGAAATAAATTATTTGTTGGTTAAAAATACCATTAATTTTTTTTACTGAAAATTGAACTATTCCATTTTTGTTTCGAGAATTACTTCGAAGGCTTCCCTTATCCTCCTACAGCATCGCTGTTTAATTATAGTTAACGCATACCACTAAAACTGAAGTGGGGGTGGGGTGGGGGTGGTGGCTTTTGATATAATTTAATAAGCGACATTCTCCGCATTCAATTTACTGCAAGTCTATTCCTTCATTATATCTATATATTGCAACATTGCTATCCTCGAATCTAAGCATCTAAGGCATTTATTGATTTGAAATACTTAGAGTACCTATACAAGCTCCACCAAAGAGGGTGAAACTAGCCTTTGTTAAATTAATATCAGTTTCCTCATTATATTCGGCATGCCTCATTCAACCAATCTGTGTATATACTATGAATAATGAAGAAATAAATAACAAATAAGAAATAAACCATGAATAATAAAATAATGATAAATAACAATATTAAACACTAATAAAATAATAGAATAACTGATAAATAAAGTCCTTTAGGGGCCGTTCAAAAACTACGTCACCCTACTTTGAATTTTTAAACTAAAAAGATTAATTTTCTACCAAAAGAGATGAATTTTCATTTTTCAAGCTAAAAAGTTAAATATTTTGATAACTTTTGATTTTTCAACTGAAAAAGATATTTCTTCCATCATATCGTTGAATTGAAAAAAAAAACAATAATTTTATACCAAATAGTGAAATTTACAACCAAATTATTGAAGTTTCAAGCAAAAGAGAATTAACTTAAACCACGAATGGTTGCATTGTTAACCGAATATTCGAGTTTCCAAGCAAAAAGAACTAATTTTCTAGAAGACAGCTGAATTTTTAACCAATGAATTTTCTAACAAGAAAATTTTATTTCCAATCCAAAAAAGATGAACTTTCCATCCAATAAAAATGAATTTTCAACTGAACAATTAACTTTTCAAACAAAATAATTAAATTTGTAACAAAATAGTTGAATTGTCAACAAAATTATATTTTCGAAAAAAAATAGTTGAATTTACAAGTAATACGATAAACCTTCAACAAACAGAATAAATCTTCAACAAAGAAGTTCCATTTTCAAACTAAGTAGTTGAATCTTCAATAATAAAAAAGATTAATTCTTAACGAAAAATATAATCGTTGATACTTCAACCAGAAAAATATTTTTTTTTCAAATCAACAACAGGTGAATTAAACGAAAAATATAAATTTTCAACAAAAAATGTAATAGTTGATATTGCAAACAAAGACGATGTAAATTCCAAATAAAAGAAAGTAGAGTTGTACCGAAAAGACGAATTTTCAACACAATAGTTAAATCCTCAATCGAAAGAGACTATTTTTTAATTAAATAGTTATGTTTTGAACGAAAAAGATTTAATTTCCACCATAAGAGATAAATTTTCAAAAAAATAGAACTTTCAACAACGTCAAACAATATGATTGAAAACAAAAAACGAATTTTTAACAAAATAATTAAATTTTCAGCTAAAGAGAGAGATTTTCAACTAATAAAAGAAACTTTCGAAATCAGTTCAACTTTAGAAAAAAAATTAGTTTTCAACCAAGAAGTCGAATAGTTTAATGTGCAGCTTACGAAATTGATTTTCTATATAAATAAAGAAAAAAAATTTCAACAAAATAGTTAAATTTTAAACCAAAGGGATGGATCTTCAATTATATGAATTTCAGACATATTAGTTGAAATATCGATCGAGTAGTTGAATTTGTAATTTGGAAGATTAATTTTAAACCAGAAAGTTAATTTTTAACCCAAAAGTTAGGTTTCAACCAAATCACTGGATTATCTACGACAGAAATAAAATCTTTTACCCAACAAAATGAATTTTCAACAATACGGTTGAACTTTAATCTACATAAAAACAATCAATTTTCAACCAAGAATAGAATATTTAAATTTGCAGTTGAAAAAATTGATTATTGAAGAAAAAAACACTTACTTTTTAACAAAATAGTTGAGTTTTCAACCAAACAAATATTTTACAAGGAGACAAAAAATAATTAACATCGAATTATCCTCAACGAAAAATATAATAGTTGCTATATCAATTTAAAAAAATTTTGGTTTTTATCAAAAACAGTCGAATTTAACCAAAACGATAAATCCTCAACAGAAAATCTAATACTTGATATTTCATCCAAAACAGATTATAGATTTTAAATAAAAACATTTTAAATCCAAAAAAAAAAAAAAACGAATTTTCAACCAAATAGTTCAGTCCTCAACCAAAACCGAATATTTTTTGACAAGAAAAAAATAAATTTTTTATCAAAGTAGATGAATTTTCGAAGAAAAAATACGAATTTTCAACCAAAAATAGAATATTTAAATTTGCAGTTGAAAAAATTGATTTTTGAAGAAAAAAACACTTATTTTTTAACAAAATATTTGAATTTTTAACAAAAAAATGGATCTTTAACAAATTATTTACAAAATTACTGAATTTTTCACAAAAAAAGTTTAATTTTCAATCCAAAAGAACAAATTTTTTATCCCAGAAGACAAATTTTCAACAAAAAAGTTACATTTTTCAAAAAATAATTTAATTTTGAACAAAAAAGATTAATTATTAACGAAAAATATAATAGTTGCTATATCAACTAAACAAAAATTTGGTTTTTGATAAAAAAACAGTCGAATTTAACTAAAACGATGAATCCTCAACAGAAAATCTTATACTTGATATTTCATCCAAAACAGATAATAGTTTTGAATCGAAAACATTTGAATTCAATCAGAAAAAAAACGAATTTTAAACAAAATTGTTCAGTCCTCAACCAAAGCCGAATACTTTTTGACCAAGAAAATAAATTTTTTATCAAATAAGATGAATTTTCAAAGAAAAAAGACGAATTTCTAACAAAAGTGTTAAATTTTCAATAAGGAATGATTTTTTAGTCAAGAAAAAAAATGTCAACCACATTATTGAATTTTCAAACCAAAAATACGAATTCTCTAAAACAAAGTTGAATTTTCAACCAAAAAATTAATTTTCCTAGTTGAATTTTCAACCCAAAAAAACGAATTTTCTACAAAGGTGTTAGATTTTCAATCCAAAAACATTTTTTATTCAAGAAAGAAAAAAATTGTCAACCAAATTGTTGCATTTTTAAACCGAAAATACGAATTCTCTAGAATACAGTTGAATTTTTAACACGAAAATATGGATTTTTAACGAAAAAATCTATTTATATATTCAAATTTTTTACAAAAATCGTAGAAATTTTATCCCAACAGAATACATATTTCAACAGAATATATCAATTTTCAACTAAATTGTTGAATTCTCAAGTAAAAATGATCAATTTTTAACCAATCATAGAATAGATCTGTTTTCTGTTGAAAAATTAATTTTCAACTGAAAAAGAAGAATTAATTCCGCAAAATATTTCAATCTTTAACCAAAAAAATCAATGTTTAACAAATATTAGTGCAAGTTCCAAATATCGAATAATTTTTAGCTAAATATAGATTAGTTAAATTTTCTGTTTAAAAAATTCAAATTTAAATATCTTTTTCACATTTTTGTTAAATTGGAAATTAATTTTGTTAAAAGAAAATTTAACTATTCCATTTTTGGGTAAAAATTGATTTTCCTAAATGAAAACTTCAATATTCAATTTTTGGTTGAGAATTGCTCATTTTTAGTTGGCAAATTCAAACTATTAAATTTTTCGCGTAAAATTCATATTTTATGTTTGAAAATTCAACAACTACTTGGTTAACAGTTGACTTACTTTGCTAAACATTTATTCTATTGATTGAAGATTTGATTATTTTATTTACAACATTTTTTTTGTTTTGTTTAAAAATTAAATTTTTCAGTCGAAATGTTAACTATTTCATTTTTTGTTGAAAATTTACCATTTTTAATTGAAAATGCAACTATTTGTTCGAAATTATATGTATTTTGTTTTAAGTCTGTCTTTTTCATTTAAAAAAACCTTTTTGATAGAAAATTATACTGCTTGGTTGAAAATTAAATTACTTTGTTGAAAATTCATTTTATTATTTGATAGCAAAATAGTGGATTGAAAATTTATCTTTCTTCGTCGAAGAGTTCTTGGCCTAAAAATCATCGTTCTGCACTGAAAAATCAACTTTTCTTATAGAAAATTCATCATTTTACTTAAGGATTAAACTATTTATTTAAAAATGCAACTTTTTGTAATTAAAGCCTACATTTTTTATTTGACAATACGACTATTGGGTTGAAAAATCATTTTTCTGTTTTGAAAGTTTATCTTTTCTGATTTAAAAGTCAACTGTTTTATTGTCGACATGTTTAAATTTGTTTGAATAGAATATTTGTTGTTTAAATTGGTATAAATTTGATGACTTGTGTTTCAATTTGTCGAAATACGATGATTTTTATATAAATTTTTTGAAATTTGTTTTGTTCTCAATTAGTGTTTGGTTGAGTATTCTGGATTGAATCCAATGTATGTAAGTTTGGGCGACTCAAAACTGCCACACAGTGGGGAAAAAATGACTTTTTGGTTCATAATAAAGTGCAGCCGACAACTATTGACCCATTGTGACGAAAAAAATTAAAAAAGAAAGCTGATAAAATCTCGAAGAGAATCGTCGTGCCTGATTTTTCATTTAGTTTTTTGATTTTTTTATAAATAAACAAATATGACGAAAAAATCGCAATTTTTTATATTGGATGTTCCCGGTGCTTATCAATAATAGAAAAATGGTTGTAATCGTCCACGTTTCAGAGATTTACATTAGATAAAGATATTCCATTCTGATACAATGAACGAACCAAAATTTTATGAACAAATTATTTATTGAAAATGTGTTTTCTATATTTTTTATAATTTTTAATTGAGTCAATAGACGACTGAGTGATAAAAACTTCTTTCAGTTCAACGACTTTTGTTTAAATGTATTTTATATTTTATATTTCCGATGAGTTTTGTTAAAATTTGTTTTCAATCATTGGTTGGTTGAATATTCTGCAGTGAATTTAGATGTACGTAAGTTTGGGCGACTTTTAGCTAAGTAGTTAAATTTTCCACAAATAGGATGAATTTTGAATCAAGGAAGTCAATTTTCTGCAAAAAAAGACATATTTTTCACTGAAAAATATCTATTTTCGAAGAAGAAGTTAAATTTTCAACCCAAAAATATAAATTTGAAACAAATTTCTACTGCACAATTAATATTTCACCCTAGAGAAACTTTTCTGTCAAGAATGGAAAAAAGTTAAACAAATTGTGGAATTTTTTTAACAAAAAAGATGAATTTTCAACCAAACAGTTAAATTTTTAAACCGTAAGTATTCAACAAAATAAATCAATTTGCAACAAAATAGGTGAATTTTCAACTGAAAACGTAAATTTTTAACAAAACAGTTGAATTTTCAACCCAAAAATATGAATCTTTTACAAAAAGACTAATTTTTTACCAAATAGGTGAACTTCGAACTGAAAAATATCAATTTACAACAAAACAGTTAAATTTTCAACCCAAACATATAAATCTTCAAATAAAGACAAATTTGTGCCAATTAATTGAATTCTCATCTTAGAAAAATTTTTGAGCGAAGAATAAAAAGAATTTACCGAAATTGTTAAATTATTAAGCAAAAAGAAATGAATTTTTAAGAAAAAAAAAATAATTTCCAACCAAATAGGTGAATTTTCAGCTGAAAAATAGAAATTTTCAACAATTGTTGAATCTTTTTATAAAAGACAAATTTTCTATCAAATAATTCAATTTTCATCATAGAACATTTTTCAGCCAAAAATGAAAAAAAAGTTCGATCAAACTGTTGAATTTTCAAGCCAAAAAGATGAATTTTCAACAAAACAATTGAATTTTTCAACCCATAAATATGCATTTTTGAAAAAAGGTCATTTTTGACCGAATAATTTGATTTTTAAACAAAAAAGACAAATCTTCAACAAAATACATTGCTGAATCTTAACCAAAATAAATTAATTTTCAAATAAAATTATGATTGAAATTTGTTTATAAAAATGGACTTGATAATACGTTGTCGATCAGTATTTTTTTCAGTAGCTAATATTTTATTATTTTTAAAACAAAAATCAAAATAATGACTAAATTTCCATGAATATTGTGACAAACCTGTGTTAAAATTCTCAACTTTACAATCTCTTTTGTGTTCAGCAATATTTACATTTAATCATATGAATAACGCCAGATAAATTTTTAATGAAATCACTGTCTTTCTTTTTCAATAAATAATTATCTAGAGTATATATGTTTTCAAAATAAACATTCATATTAAATTTTTTAAGTGAACTCCTTAACCATTCTGATAAACCATGAATGTAAGGCAAAGTAACATTTAGTTTGAATTTATTGTGTCACTGTATTTATTATTTTTCTTTATTTATTTACTATTATTGTAAATCTCATATATACATTCTGTAATAATGTCATTAACAAAATCAAGCGGATAGTTATTATGTATTAAGGTTGTTTTTAGTTCACTTGTATTTTCTTTTCTAAATTGTATATCACTTAATTTTACATATCCATCTACGAAACCTTTAATTGAACCAATTTTATGACTAAATAAATCATGAGAATTATAGTTTAAGCATCTGCTTCAATCCTATGAAACACATTTAATAAAGCTTCAATCATGTCAATAGGAACAATAGCTTAAATGTCATCTACATAACTTTTGTATAAAATAAGTGTGAAATCTAATAATTTTAGAGATCTTTTTTCAACATCTTGTAAAACTAAATCAAAAACAACTGGGGATAAAGGTAAATGTAGGGCAACCCGAAATTTGGTTTATAAAATTTATTATGAAAGGAGAAAACAATACCATTAAAAATCGTTCTTGTAGCAATTAATCATTCATTTTTTGTTATTTTTGTTTACTTATGATTAAAAATAAGTTTATCTTCAATGTAATTTAAAGCGAGATCTAGCGGGATGCTTTTGCTATGACACTATTTTGAGTTTTTAAACAATATGTCCATTGATCAATAATTGATCTTTCACGTACCCATTTAAAAAGAATGTCATTTCATTTATTCTCAATAGTTCCAACCATACTGGTTTTAATATTCTTGTTAAAATATCATTCTTAAGAATGTTTTCAACTGTACTGTTATAATCTTCTCTGTGAGCAGCGACCGTTAAGTTACCTTTATCAGCCTTCGAAAACATGCAATCTTTATGTTTCTTTTGAAAATCTTCAACTGAATGAACAGACTTTTCTAAATTTTTGAATTTATTATTATTTTCGTGTTTCTAATTATTTTAGTAACAGTTTTACGAATATCAAATTTTACATCTTCTTTAACATTTTTGATAGAATTTTCGATATTTGCAACCAAACTATTGATGGGAATTTTATTAACATTTGGAGAAACTCCAAATTTGTTTCCTAAAGCTAAAATTTCAGCAACCTCATCAGGGATTTCAACCGTTGGTAAATTCTTGAAACATTTGTTTAATCTAAAATCAGTAATTTCTCTATTAGAAGCTAACGACCTGCTTTTGGATTGATTTGTTACTTATCAAATCATTTTACAATACGATTTGTTCAAATTTGTTAAAATCCAACGATTTTTGATTAAATTCGATGACTTTTTTTCAATATTATCTAAATCCGATGAGTTTGATTGAAATTTGTTTTTAATAATTGGTTGGTTGAATATTCTGAATTGAATTTAATATACGTGAGTAAGTTTGGGCGACTAAGGACCAAGAAGACACGATTCGGTACCTATGATCTGTGTTTGAACCGCCGCATATTTAGCATTAAACTAAGGATTTTTATTCAAATTTGTTTAAATTTAACGAATCTTGTTCAAATTCGTTCAAATCCAATTTCATACCAATACGATGATTTATGTTAAAATTTGTTTTTGATTGTTAGTTGGTTGAATATTCTGAATTGAATATAATATACGTAAGTAAGTTTGGGCGACTGAAGACCAAGAAAACACGATACCAGTGCTTATGATGTGTGATCTGTGTTTGAACCTTCGCATATTCAGCATTTAATCCAACAATTCTGTTTAGGTTTGTTTATATTCAACGACTTTTGTTCAAATTTGTTTAAATCCAATGATTTTTGTTTATATCCGATGACTTTTGTTTAATTTTCTTTAAATCCGATGACTTTTGTTGAAATTTGTTTTCAATCATTGATTGTCTAAATAGTCTGAATTGAATGTAATCGATGTAAGTTTGGGCGACTAAAGTCCAGGAAGACTCGATGCCAGTGCCTGTGATTTGTTTTTGAACGGCCGTATATTCAGCATTTAATCTAACGATTCTTGTTTAAATTTGTTTGAATTCAACTACTTTTGTTCAAATTTGTTTAAATCCAACGATTTTTGTTTAAATCCGATGACTTTTGTTTAATTTTATTTAGATTCGATGATTTTTGTTGAAATTTGTTTTTAAGCATTCGTTGGTTAAATAGTCTAAATTGAATGTAATCGATGTAAGTTTGGGCGACTAAGGACCAAGAAGACACGATGTCAGTGCCTGTGATTTGTGTTTGAAAGGCCGTATGTTCAGAATTCAATCCAACGATTCTTGTTTAAATTTGTTTAAATTCAATGACTTTTGTTCAAATTTGTTTTAATCCAAGGATTTTTATTTAAATCCCATGATTTTTGTTGAAGTTTGTTTTTAATCATCAGTTGGTTGAATACTCTGGATAGAATGTAATGAATGTATGAATGAATGCATGTATGTATATATGTATGTAAGTTTGGGCGACTAAAGACGGTCACGAAGAGGACACGATGCCAGTGCCTGTGATCTGTTTTTGAACGGCCGTATATTCAGCATTTACTCCAACGATTCTTGTTTAAATTCGTTTATATGCAACGATTTTTGTTTAAATGCGATGACTTTTGTTTAATTTCATGTAAATCCGATGATTTTTGTTGAAATTTGTTTTCAATCATTGGTTGGTTAAACAGTCTGGATTTAATGTAATCGATGTAAGTTTCGGCGACTAAAGACCAGAAAGACACGATGTCAGTGCCTGTGATCTGTGTTTGAATGGCCGCATATTCAACATTTAATCTAACGATTCATGTTTGAATTTGTTTACATTCAATGACTTTTGCACAAATTGTTTCAATCCAACGATTTTTGTTTAAATGCGATGACTTTTGTATTTATATCTGATGATTTTTGTTGAAGTTTGTTTTCAATCATTAGTTGGTTGAATATTCTGGATAGAATGTAATGAATGTATGAATTAATGTATGTATGCATGTATACATGTATGTCAGTTTGGGCGACTAAAGACCATGAAGACACGATCCGAGTGCCTGTTATCTGTGTTTGAACAACCGCATATTCAGCATTTATTCTGAAGATTCTTGTTTAAATTTGTTTAAATTCAACCATTTTTGTTCAAATTGGTTTGAATCCAACGATTTTTGTTTGAACCCGATAACTTTCGTTTAATTATTGGTTGGGTGAATATTCTGAATTGAATGTAATCGATGTAAGTTTGGGCGACTAAAGACCAGGAAGACACAATCGCAGTATCTGTGACCTGTGTTTGGACCGCCACATATTAAGCATATAATCTAACGATTCTTGTTTAAATTTATTTAAATTTAACGACTTTTGATCAAATTTGTTTAACCCCAACGATTTTTGATGAAATCCGATGACTTTTGTTTAATTTTAATAAAATTCAGTGATTTTTGTAGAAATTTGTCTTTGATCATTAGTTGATTGAATATTCTGGATAGAATGTAATGAATGTATGAATTATTGTATGTTTGTATGCATATATGTATGTAAGTTTGGGCGACTGAAGACGGTCACGAAGAGAACACGATGTCAGTGCCTGTGATCTGTTTTTTAACGGCCGTATATTCAGCATTGAATCCAACGATTCTTGTTTAAATTTGTTTAAATTCAACTACTTTTGTACAAATTATTTTGAATCCAACGATTTTTGTTTGAATACGATCACTTTTGTTTAATTTTATTTAAATCCGATGATTTTTGTTGAAGTTTGTTTTTGATCATCAGTTCGTTGTATACTCTGGATAGAATGTAATTAATGTATGAATTAATGCATATATGTATAAGTTTGGGTGACTAGAGACGGTCACGAAGAGGACACGATTCCAGTGCCTGTGATCTGTTTTTGAACAACCGCATATTCAGCATTTAATCTAACGATTCTTGTTTTAATTTGTTTTGAGTCAACAATTTTTGTCCGAATTTGTTTAAATGAAACTTTTTTTGTTGAAATCCGATAACTTTTGTTTAATCATTGGTTCGTTGAATATTCTGAACTGAATGTAATCGATGTAAGTTTGGGCGAATAAACACCAAGGAGACACGATGCCAGTGCCTGTGATCTGTGTTTGAATGGTCACATATTTTAGCCGCTAATCTAGAGATTTTCGTTTAAGTTGTTCAAATCCAACAAGTTTTATTTGAATTTGTTTAAATTCAATGATTTTTGTTTAAATCGAATGATTTTGGCTCGAATTTATTTAAATCTGATGCTCTATGTTGAAATTTATTATGTTTCCAATTACTGGTTGTTTGAACATTCTGGATTGAATGTAATCGATGTAAGTTTGGGCGACTAAAGACTGAGAAGATGCAATGCCAGTACCTGTGATCTGTGTTTGAATGCTCCTACATTGAGCATTAAATCAAACGACAATGGTTTAAATTTATTCAAATTCAATTAGCTTTGTTGAAAATTGTTTAAATCCAACGATTTTGTTTAATTTCATTCAAATCTGATGACTTTTGATGAAATTTGTTTTCAATCATTAGTTGGTTGAGTACTCTGGATAGAATGTAATGAATGTATGAATGTATGAATGAATGAATGTGTGTATGCATATATGCATGTAAGTTTGGGCGACTAAAGACGGTCAAGAAGAAGACACGATGCCAGTGCCTGTGATCTGTGTTTACTTGTGTGCCGAGCGTTGAAGCGCGAAACAACTCAAACCTTTTAGTCATTGTTTGCTCCATGCTTTGTATTATATTTGTATAACCGCTTAAACACTCAGGTTGGTATAAGCCATAAGGCATAAGCTCGTCTCTCGTCTCAGCTTGAGCATCCTCCAATCCAATGTGCAAGTCCAAAACGATGCATGCCACTTTCGACCTTACCTTACCTTACCTTACCCTACCTCACCCTACCTTACCTGCTCAGTTTACATTATTTTACAAGACTAACCAACTTATTCCAACATTACTTTCCCATGCAGAAACCGAGTCTTTGAGGTCTTTAAGGTGGTATGCCATCCTCGACTCACGTATCAAAATATACAAAACAGAAATCCGAAATGAAGACATCAGAATGACAGCTGGATAGGGACCAAAAACTTCATTTTACAGGATGAACACAAAATGTTTTCTGTGAAGAGAACAAGTATTCCGGTGTAATTCTAGTAATCCAGTGTAACCCAGAGTAATCAAATTCAAGCCAGATAATACCAATTAATTCAGGTTGAAAATTAATGTGTTTTCTTTAAAATTCGTCTCTTTCGGTGGAATATTATTCTTCGTTAACTTCATGATTTGGTTGAAAATTCAACTATTTCATGAAAACCTAATCTACATTGTTGGAAACTCAACATGTTTGAAAAAAAGTCATTTTCCTAAAATCCCACTGTTTTGTTAAAAATTCGTCTTTTTTGGAAGAAAATTAATCTTGCTGCTTCAAAATTCATCTTTTCGGTTCAAAATAAAAATATTTTGTTGAAAATCCGCTTTTTTGTTGGAAAGTGATGTGTTAAAACGAAAACTTAACTATTTTATTTCTCGTGAATTTATATTTTTTAGTTGAAAATTCGTCTTTTTTGGTGGAAAATTAATCTTCTTTGTTGAAAATTCATGATTTGGTTGAAAATTCAACTATTTCATGAGAAATTATTCTACATTATTGGCAACTCAACAACTTTGATTAAAAGTCGTCTTTCTACAATTCAACTTTTTTTAAAATTCGTCTTTTTTAGATGTAAATTAATCTTCTTACTTGAAAATCCTTCTTTTTGGTTAAAAATTCTTCTTTCTGGATAAAAATTAAAATAGAGTACTGAAAACTTCAAATATTAGCTTGAAAATTCATTTTTTGAATTAATTTGTTTGACTGAAAATTTGACTATTCTATTTTTCAATGTAAATTATTTTTTAGTTGAAAATTCGTCTTTTTCGGTAGAAAATTAATCTCCGTTGTTCAAACTTCATGATTTGGTGAAAAATTCAACTATTTCATGAAAAATTAATCTACATTGTTGGAAACTCAACATGTTTGAAAAAAAGTCATTTTCCTACAATCCCACTGTTTTGTTAAAAATTCGTCTTTTTTGGAAGAAAATTAATCTTGCTGCTTCAAAATTCATCTTTTCGGT
>JAABKJ010005682.1:8716-22757 GCA_011634705.1 Andricus grossulariae | reverse complement strand
AAAACAACTGCGAGACAGTCGCAGAGCTGCCAATTTTGACAGCGACATTTTTCGTAATTTTCCGATTATCTACTGTTTATTATCTACTGTTGGAAAATGTAATTTTCAATAAAAAGTCCCCAAATATTTATAAATATTAAAGAAAGAACACTTTATCAATAAATATTGTTAATTGAACTTCAAGATTTGATTCTACTGTACAAACATACCATACAAATGTTTCTTTAATTTAAAAAGTATGAATACAGAAGAGGTGAAATTTTTTTTCAGGTTAAAAATTAATTGTTCGCTATAACGCATTAATAATTATAACATTTAAACGAAAATTTGTCAGAAAATATAGTATCCTTGCTGAAACGTTATACTAACAAAAGTAATGAACATTTTTTATCATTTTTTCAGTAAATTAAGATTATCTACTCCAAGTCATTATCTATTGTAGGGTGGTTTCCCCTACAGTTCTGATAAGAAGTAATTCACTAGTAAGACGTTGTTATCCAGCGACAACTCTGGTAATCTCAGGGTGCACAGTCTTCCCCTTTTTTTCTTAGTTTTCCCTTTTTTCTGGAAATTCTCCTTTTTCCCTATTCTGAAAAAGCTTCCCCCTTTCCCCCTCTTTTCTTTAAATATACGAAATTTAAAAATACAATACTTGAATTACGCAAAAAATTCTCTGAAATTAGAAAGTGTACACATTACTGAATAATAATTAAAGCAATTATAGCACTTAAATAAATTATTTATGATTTTTTTCTATTGGTTCAAAAATTATGACAAATTTGTTATATTTACAGCTGTTACTAGTAAATAATAATAAAAAATTACGTAACTTAAACATAAATTTGTTGCTCAATAACGATTTCTTGAAAATGTGCACGAAGATGTTTTTCTATTGAGTCATATGCACACATTAAAAAAAAGTTAAATATGTCGGAGCTGAAATTTATTCAGCTTGAACCAAAGAAACATTGTATCATTTTGCCTTTTCAGAAAAAACTTTTGTCGTGATTTAGGATTTTTGGGATTCGATATTTTTTTGCGATTTTGGATCGTTATAAACACTAAGAAAAAATGTGTCCTATGAACAACAAATAATAAAATGTTTATTTGGTTCAAGCTGGAGAAATTTTAGGTTCAAATCAATTCATAAAACATGTTTTTGTTCATTTTCAAAAAATGCTAAATGAGGCGAAATTTATTTTTGAACCTCAAAAATTTTTGATTGTAAATTTGAAAAAGAGAATAGAAGATGTAAACCGATTTCAAAATTTTTGTTCCCTACTTGATTCAGATGTCGACACAGAAATTACTAAACCCTCTCAAACGATTCGATTAATTTTAGCATCTCTACTTCGCTCTACTGAAGAATGTAGTTTTAAATTTACATTGAAAGGAATAATTTAATTCAAATGGCAAACTTTGGAAGAAAATAATTATGATAACGATGTTAAACATATTGAAATTGTGTATTCAACTATTTTTTTTCACAATTTTTTATATCACTGTGAGTGGATTCCCAACGACCTGAGTATATCCAATTTTTGAAAATAAATTCCTTGAATGGCAGAAGTCATTGAAAAATCGTTGAAAATTATTTTGAAATACAAAATTTCTTATAAAAAGTCTGTTTGTTCTTTTCGGTATCTAAAAATCAATGTTTAAACCTTCCCCAGTTTTCCAATTCTTCGTGAGAAAATTATACTGTTTCCCCTTTTTGAGCTCCTTTTGCGCTGTGATCCCTCTAATCTTCAGGAAAACTAGTTTATCTGAACTAGTAATCCAATGTGATCAGGCGTTATCCACTTGCAACCGGAGGTGATTCAAGTAATTTACAGCAATCTAATTGGTAGCCGGGGTAATATAATTGTGATCTAAAGTAATTCACTTTTAATCTAGAGTAGTCAAGTTCTAATGAGGAGTAATACACTTGTAGGATGCTGTAATCCAGGGACAACTATGGTTATCCGCTAGAAAACTAGATCATACGAACTGGTAGTCCAGTGTCATCAGACGTAATCCACTTATAATCCGGAGTCATTCAATTGATTGTGAGTAGTCCACATGTAATCCGGAGTAATGCACTTATCACCTCAAGTAATCCACTTTCACCTAGGGTAGTCCAGTTCTAATAAGGAGTAATCGTCTTTTAATTCGGAATAATTCAAGTAATTCAGAGCAATCTAATTGGTAGTCACAGCGATGTACTTGTAATCTAAAGTAATTCACTTCTTATCTACAGTAGTTCAATTTCAATAAGGAGTAATCCACTTGTAGGAAGCTGTAATCCAGTGACAACACTGGTAATCCACTGGACAACTAGATCATCTGAACTGGTAGTCCAGTATCATCAGACGTAATCCACTTGTAATTCGAAGTAATTCAAGTAATTCAGAGCCATCTAATTTGTAGTCAGAGCAATCGACTTGTAATCTAAAGTAATTAACTTCTTATCTACAGTAGTTCAATTCCATAAGGAGTAATCCACTTGTAGGAAGCTGTAATCCAGTGACAACTCTGGTAATCCACTGCACGACTAGATTATCTAAACTGGTAGTCCAGTGTCATAAGACGTAATCGACTTGTAATCCGGAGTCATTCAAGTGATTCGGAGTAGTCCACTTGTAATCTGGAGTGTTGCACTTATAACCTAAAGTAATTCACTTTTCACCTAGAGTACTCCAGTTCTAATAAGGAATAGTCGTCTTGTAATTTGGAATAATTCCAAAAATTCAGAGCAATCTAATTGGTAGTCAGAGCAGTCAACTTGTAATCTAAAGTAATTCACTTTTAATCTAGAGTAGTTTAATTTCAATAAGGAGTAATCCACTTGTAGGAAGCTGTAATCCAGTGACAACTCTGGTAATCCTCTGGACAATTAGATTATGTGAACTGGTAGTCCAGTGTCATCAGACGTAATCCACTTGTAATCGGAAGTCATTCAAGTGACTACTCCACTTGTAATCTGGGTCGTTGCACTTGTAACCTAAAGTAATCCACTTTTCACCTAGAGTAGTCTAGTTCTATAAGGAGTAATCGTCTTTTAATTCGGAATAATTCAAGTAATTCAGAGCAATCTAATTGGTAGTCACAGCAATGTACTTGTAATCTAAAGTAATTCACTTCTTATCTACAGTAGTTCAATTTTAATAAGGAGTAATCCACTTGTAGGAAGCTGTAATCCAGTGACAACTTTCGTAAAACGATGGACAACTAGATCATCTGAACTGGTAGTCCAGTGTCATCAGACGTAATCCACTTCTAATCCGAAGTAATTCAAGTAATACAAAGCAATCTACCTTATAGTCGGAGTAATCTGCTTGTTACCCAAAGTAATTCGCATTTGATCTAGAGTAGTCAAGTTCTAATGAGGAGTAATCCATTTGTAGGAAACTGTAATCCTGTGACAACTCTGGTAATCAACTGGACGACTAGATTATCTGAACTGGTAGTCCAGTGTCATCAGGCGTAATCCACTTGTAATCCAGGGTCGTTCAAGTAATTCGGAGTAGTACACTTGTAATCCAGGATGTTGTACTTATAACGTAAAGTAATCCACTTTTCATCAAGAGTAGTCCAGTTCTCCTGAGGAGTAATCGTCTTGTAATTCGGAGTAATTCAAGTAATTCAGGGGAATCTAATTTGTAGTCAGGGCAATCTACATGTAATCTAAAGTAATTCATCTCTAATCTAGAGTAGTTGAATTTCAATTTGGAGTAATCCACTTGTAGGAAGCTGTAATCCACTAACAACTATGATAATCCGCTACAAAACTAGATCATACCAACTGGTAACCCAGTGTCATAAGACGTAATCCACTTGTAATCCGGTGTCGTTCAAGTGATTCGGAGCAGTCCACTTGTAATCTGGGGTGTTGCACTTATAACCTAAAGTAATCCACTTTTCACCTAGAGTAGTCCAGTTCTAATAAGGAATAATCGTCTTGTAATTCGGAATAATTCCAGTAATTCAGAGCAATCTAATTGGTAGTCAGAGGAATTTACTTGTAATCTAAAGTAATTCACTTGTAATCTAGAGTAATTCAATTTCAATAAGGGGTTATCCACTTGTAAGACTCTGTAATGCAGCGACAACTCTAGTAAACCGATGGACAACTATGTCATCCCAACTTAAAGACTAGTGTAATCAGGTATAATCCACTTATAATCCGAGGTCATTCATGTCATTCAGTGCAATCTACTTGGTAGCCAGAGTAATTTACTTGTGATCTAAAGTAATTCGCTTTTAATCTAGAGCAGTCCACTTTGATTAAGAAGTAATCCACTTGTAAGACTCTGTAATCTAGCGACCACTCTGGTATTCCGCTGGACAACTAGGTTATGCAAACTGGTAGTCCAGTGTAATCAGGCGTAATATACTTGAAATCAAGCGTAATTGAAGTAATTCAGAGTAATCTACTTGACAGACAGAGTAACTCACTTGTAATCTAAAGTAATTCACTTCAATCTAGAGTAGTGCAGTTCTAATAAGGAGTAATCCACTTGTAAGACGCTGTAATTCAGTGACAACTCTGGTAATCCGCTGGAAAACTGCATCATACGAATTGTTAGTCCAGTGTGATCAGGCGTAATCCACTTGTAATCCGGAGTAATTGAAGTAATTCAGAGCAATCTACTTGATTGCCGGTGCAATCTACTTGTAATCCAAAGTGATTCAACTTTGGTCTGGAGTAGTCCAGTTAAAATTCGAAGTCATCCTCTTGCAAGACTCAGTTGTCCAACGTACATTTTGGTAATTTGCTGGACCACTAGGTTATCCGAATTGGTAGTCCACTGTAATCAGGCCTAATCCACTTGTAATCCAAGTAATTCGGAGTAATCTACTTTTAATCCGGGGTAATCCACTTTTAATCTAGAGGAGTCCAGTTATAATGCGGAGTAATCCAGAAGTAATCCAGCGAAAACTTTGGTTATCCGCTGGACCGTTAGGTTGTCTAAACTGGTAATCAAATATAATCCGGCGTAATCAAATTATAATCTGGAGAAATTCAAGTAATTCCGAGCAATCCACTTGTAAGCCGGAGAAGTATATTAGTGATCTGAAGTAATGCACTTGTAATCTAGATCAGTCCACTTCTAATTCAAAATATTTCATTTGTAAGACGAAGTAATCCACTTGAAATTCAGGTAATTCGAAGTAATTCAGATAGTCCAAGTAATCGATTTGTAATCCAGAGAGATCCAAAAATAATTTGGTGTGATTTACTTATAATCCAGCTAATTCAGAGTAATTCATACAGCCAATCAAAATATTTTTCAACCATTTTGTCAAACTTTCTTTTTTCAAATAATTTTCTTGACTGAAAATGTAACTGTTACATTTCTTTGTTAAAAATTGATGTTTTCTGGTTGATAATTCATAGGTATATTTTGCTAAACATTCCACTTTTTCCGCAAAAAATTAATTTTTTTCGTTAAAAATTCATATCTTTGTTTGTAAATGAAACTATTTCATTAAATGTCATCTACTATGTAAAAAATTCAATAATTTCATTGAAAAGTCACTTCTTTTGTTAAAAAATCCAACTATTTTGATGAAAAATTGCCTCTTTTGGTTGAAAATTCAACTATTTTGATATAAAATTAATTTATTTGTTGCAAAATTTAACAATATTGTAAAATAAATTGTTTGTTGAAAACTCTTTTTTTTTTTTTTTGTTGAAAATTAATTTTTTCATCTGAAAATTTAACTATTCTATTTTCAGTTAAAAATTTTTCTTACTCGAGAATTCAACTACTTTTTTAGCAATGAATTTTTTTGATTGATGATTCTTGATTTTAGTTGAAAATTAAAAAATTTAGCTGAAAATTCGTTTTCTTGATCAAAAATTAATTTTTCATACTAAAAATTCAACTATATAATTATTGGTGAAAATTTTGATTTCTCAGTTAAAACTTGATATTTTTTGTTGAATTTTTTCTTTTTTTATGGAAAATGATGAATAATGATTTAAAATTCATCTTTTTGATTTGATTTTATTGAAAATTCAATCATTTTGTTAAAAATTCAATACATATTAACTTAAAATCTTAAAATTTTCATATTAAATATAATATGGTAGTATATGTTATAGAAGTGAAAATCTATCACTTTGATTGAAAATTTAACTATTCTGTTGAAAATTCGATTTTTTTTTTTAAATTAATTTTTTTTTTAATATAAATTTTTTATTTTTGGTTTAAAATGTATCTTTTTTAAATCAAAATTCAACTATGTAGCTGCAAATTTATTTTTCTTGGTTGAAAATTAAACTATTTGATTGAAAATTCGTCTTCTTCGGTAGTTAATTAATCTTTTTTGTTAAAAGTTTAGGTATTAGATTTTTAGACAAACATTCAATTATTTCATTGAAAATAAGTCTACAGTATGAAAAATTTCAAGGTTTAAAAAAATGTTTTTTCGTTGTTGGAAATTCACCTGTTGTGTTAAAAATTCGTCTTTTTGGTTTAAAAATTCAACTGCTTTGGTAGAAAATTCGAATATTTTCTTAAAAAGTAGCAGTAGTGTTAGTAGTAGTAGTGTTGAAAATTCATGTATTTTATTAAAAATTAGTCTTTTTTGTTAAAAAATTCATCTTTTTGCTTGAAACTGTATCTTTCTGGTTGAAAATTGAACTATTTTGAAAAAACTTAAACTCCTTGTAAATTAATTTTTTTTTTATTTCGATTAAAATTTTTTTTTATTTGAAAATGTATCTATTTCACTTTTCATTGTATTTATCATCTCAAGTTGAAAATTCAACTATTTTGTTGAACATTCACTCATTTTGTCAAAAATTCATGTGTTTCGTTGCAAATTTATCTCTTTTGGTAGAAAATTACTTTTTTTTAATTCAACTGCTTGATTGAAAGTTGAAATAGTTTATTAATAAATATTTCTCATTACAATCATAATATTTTATATATCAAAAAAATCAAAACAGTTTCTAAAACTATTCATATTTTGAATGGAAAAATATATATCTAATTAAATTGTTTAATGTTAATTTAAGATTGGTTTATGAAATGGTAATCAGTTTTAAAAATGGATTTTCATGCAGAGTACGATATCTTATAATATATGTATCACGTTGCGAAGTGGTTTGAATTAATTCTAATCATCATTATTAATGTATCCAAGGTTAATTAAAATTAAGATAAAGTTTATTATAATTGGACGATCTGAAAGCACATTTAATTACACTGGATTGTACTTAAAAATGAATTTTATTAAATTAATGGATCTCATTACATTTTTTCATGATGAATCAGATCTATACTCAGAAATCAACTTACCAGTTATCAGCTCGGTTGGTTAAGAATTCTACTATTTGATTGAAAATTTAATTATTTTTGTTTAAAATACGACCATTTGGTTAACAAGCATTTTTTTGGTCAAAAATGCAATAACTTTTAATAGTAGTAGTAGCAATTTGTTGAAAATTAATTTTTTTGTTGAATATTCATAATTTTAATTGAAAATTCATATCTTGGTTGGAGCATTCAACTATTTTATTGAATCTATTCTGGTGAAAATATCAGTTATTACGTGTTTAATTGCGAATTCATATATTTAAGTTGAAAAATCAACTTTTTGGTTGAAGGTTAAACTAGTTTGTCTGAAAATATTTTTTTTGTGGTAGAAGATTCATCACTTTAGTTAAAAAATTTTATTTTTAGTGGAAAATTGAAATTTTGTGTAGGAAATTCATCTGTACGACTCGAAAACTAAACAATTTGGTAGAAAATTGAACTATTTAGTAGAAAATTAATCTTCCTTAGTTAAAACTTAAACTACTTGGCTGAAATTGGAAATATTTGTTTAAAAATTAATTTTTTTAGGATTCACCTCTTTGGTTAAAAATTTAACTTTTTATTGAAATTTCGTTGTTGTTAATAATTGTTTTTCATTTGAAAATTTATTCTTTATAGGTTGAAAATTAATTTGTTAAGCTGAATATTAAATCCAATATGGCGGCCTAAAGAAGTTAAAAAGTCAGCAATTCCTTATTCGTATATAAAAACTGAAACCTCGACTGGAATATTATATCAAAGCGATTAAAGTCAGTCGACTGATCCTCAAAGTGTTCACTACCTGTCATATTTTTAAACCTCCTTAAACCTCCTTTCAAAGCCTCGGTTGAATGTTGAGGACAACGACAGGGAATTTAGTCTTTAGAGCATCGAATTACATACGGAGTCTCAAATGTTAAGACAGGAAAATTTTGATATTCAAATTAAAAAATTTAGCTTGAAAATAAATCTTTTTTATTCGAAAATTTACATTTTCGGGTTGAAAATTCGACTAGTTGGCTAAAAGTTAAACTACTTTGTTGAAAATTCATTTCTTTGGTTGAAGATTCATCTCATTGGTGGACAATTCATTTATTTGATTGAAAATTCATCTTTTTTAGATAAAAATTCAAGTACTTGGTTAAAAACTCATGTATTTTGTTGCTGATTCATCTTCTATGGTAGAAAATGATTCTTCTTGGCAAAAAAAAATCAACTTTTTTGTTTAAAATTCTACTATTTTATTAAATTTTAAACTCTTTTCTTGAAAATTCTTCTTTTTGGTTAAAAATTGTTTCTCAATCTGTATGTTTTTATGTCAAAATCTTTTTCGATTGAAATATTAACTATTACATGTTTTATTAAGAATACATTTTTTTGCATGAAAAAAAAACTATTTGCTTAAAAGTTGAAATTATTTGTGAAAAATTAGCCATTTTCTTTACAGATTCATCATTTTAGTTTGAAATTCAACTTTTTGGCCGTAAATTACTTTTTTTTTTGAAAATTCGTCTTCTAGACAGGAAGATTTAAAAAAATAGTATAAAATCAAACTATATATTTGAAAATTTAACTATTTTGTTGGATTTAAAAAAATATAGTGTACTTTAAAAGATTCTGAGGAATTTCGTAAGATTTCAGAGAAATTAGTAAGATTATACATTTTTTTTTTTCTGAAAATTTACCTGTTCAATTTCTGGTTCAAACTGTATCATTTATAAGTTGAAAATTCAGCTACTTGGAAAAAATCCACGTTTTATTTTTAAATTCGTCTATTTGGGTAGAAAATTAATCCTTTTTGTTGAAAATTCGTAATTTTGATTGAGGATTCAACTATTTTGTTCAAAATTGTGAATTTTAAGTTAAATCTGACGGGATGAAAATTCCTTTTTCTTGCTGAAAATTAGTTTCTTAAACTGAAAATTTCACGATTCTTTTTTTGTTGAAAACTGCATTTTTTGGTTCAAAATTCATCTATTTGATTGATAATTCAATTTTCTCAGTTGAAAATTCAAGTTCTTGGTTGTAGACATATTCAATTTGTTGATAAAATTCTTCTTTCGCGGTAGAAAGTGATTGTTCTTGACAAAAAAAAACTTTTAGCTTGAAAATTCAACTATTTGGATGAATTTTGAATTATTTTCTTAAAAATTCTTCTTCGTGGTTGAAGATTCATGATTTTAGATGAAACTTCATCTTTTGGGTTGAAAATTTATCTACATTGATGAAAATTCTTCTTTTTTTCGAACAATTGTTTTCACTGAAAATGTAACCATTCCATTTTTCTTCTGAAATTGATATTTCAATTCAAAACTTGATCTTTCCTCGTTGAAAATTTGTATCTTTTGTTCAAAATTCATTTCTTATCAAATTAAAATCATTTTTGGTTAAAATATCAACTATTACATATTTCGTTAAGAATAGATTTCTTTGGTTGAAAAATCAACTACTTGGTTTAAAGATGAAATTCATAATAAAGATTCATATTTTTCAGTTCATATTCATCAAATTCGTCAAGGTCTCAAATTAAATTTTTTGTTCAAAATTTACTTCTTTGTTCAAAATTTCACTGTTTTGTAGGAAATTCGTCTGTTTGGCTTAAAAATTCAACAATTTGGTAGGAAATTAAATTATTTCGTTAGAATAAACTTTTTTTGTAGAAAATTCATATTTTTGATTGATAATTATGTTGTTGTTGTTGTTGAAAATTAGTTTTAAACTGAAAATTTATGGATTTTATTTTTGGTTGAATTTTGTTTTTTAGTTCAAATTTTATCTATTTCAACTGATTCGTCTACTCGTATAGAAGTTTAATCTACTTGCTTAAAAATTCATCTATTTGGTTGAGAATTCAACTATTTTGATAAAAATTTATCTCTTTCCTTTGGATTCTACTGGTTGAAAATGTAAACTAAAAAGAAAAATTCAACAAAAAATTCAATCATTATATTTTCAGTTTAAAAAAAAATAATTTTTAACAACAAGAAAAAGAGAATTTCCAACCAAAAATATGAATTTTTAACAAGAAAGTTTATGTTTAAGGAAATAATTTAATTTTCTACCAAACTGTTGAATTTTTAAAACAAGCGGGCAAACTTTTTATGAAACAGTCGAATTTTGAACAAAAAAGTAAATTTTGAACAGAAAAGTAAATTTGGACAAAAAAGCTAAATTTTGAACAAAAAAGTAAATTTTTAACAAATAGCTAAATTTTGAACAAGAAATTACATTTTAAATCAAAAACTCAATTTGGTACCTAGACGAATTGGATGAATACGCAGCAAGGAAAATAAATTTTTATTAGCAATTCAAACTTTGAAACAAGCAGTTGATTTTTCAACCAAAGAAATGTATTCCTAAAGAAATATGTCAACCAAAGAAAAAAAAAACGAGTATTCACTATTATCTTGAAAATTTAATTATTTTGTTGAAAATTCGTCTACAGGTGAAAATGAAAGCTTCTAGGTTAAAAATTCAGCTATTTGGTAAAAAATTCAACTATTTTGTTGATAGTAACTATTTTATTCATGGTAAATATTTTATTGATAGTTTCATTATTTTGTCAATAATTTAGTTATTTTGTTAAAAGTTGAACTATTTTGTTCGTTAACTTTTTTGGTTTAAAATTCTACTGTTTTGTTGAAAAGTCGTCCGTTTAGATTGAAAATTCATCTCTCTGGGCTGATAATGAGCTTTATTCTCAACAATTGAACTTTTCGGGTTAAAAATGCAACGGTCTTCTAAAAATTCGTCTTTCAGGCTTGCAGATTCAACTTTTTGGTTGAAAATACAACTATTCGGTTAAAATTTCTTTCCTTTAGATTCAACTTGTCGAAAACTTATTTTTAAAGTTTCAATATGAACAAGTCGTTGAGAATTTACGTTTTTTGTTGAAAATTTTTGTTTAGGTAAAAAATTAATCTTCTGGGTTGAAAACCCAGCTATTTGATACAAAGTTCGACTACTTTTTGGATGGTTTCATAATTTTGTTAAAAATTTAACCATTTTGCGAATCATATTTTTTGGTCGAAAATTCAACTATTTTCTAGAAAATTCGTCCTCTTGTTTTCAAAATTTATCTCTCTTGGATAAAAATAAGTTATTTTCTCTATAATTCAACTTTTTGGTTTCAAAATTCAACTCTTTTCTATAAATTCGCCTTTTTGGCTTGAAAACCAAAATTCGTTTAATTTCAACCAAATTTTCATGCATATCCAAGAAGACCGTTTTTTTGGTTTAAGAAAATTTTTTTTAAGAGTTAAAATATTTTTTACATATATGTATAATGTGTATTGTAGAATATGGAATTATATAATCTGCGGTTGCGTTCACACGGGGACACGTTGTGGGTGTTATGAAATAGATATCATGTTCCTTGACTATTTATTCACCGTACTGTCAGGACGACGACGCCGACGAGCATTTGTCGGAACGTTGGCTTTCGCGCTTTCGCGAACGATAGAACATGAATAGAACCATGAGTTCCGTAAGCCGGGGCTAACCGGGACACGCCGGGGAAACCGGGCCACTCATAATTTCACATTTTATAATTTAATTTCTCTTGTTCTCATGGTGTAAAAATTTTTACAAGGAAGTACAACATTTCTACAACTGTAATTTATTGTTAAAACATGTACCTTTTTGTAAAAAAATGTACAAAATTTCAGAAAAAAATACAGTTAAATACAAATAGCTGATTTCCTCTTGTATTTTTTGTAGAAAATTATACAAATTAATAATAAAGTATAATTTTTCACAATTCAAAAATTTGTATAACTTGTATTAATATTTTCTTTACTTTGTTGTAAAAATCTACAAGGTATTACGGAAAATTACAGAATTTTACTTTTTTTTAAGTTTGGTGTTCAACGTCATAAATACACTTTTAATTTTACGTAAATTATTGTAGAAAATAAAAAAATCTTCACAAAAAAATGCAGGGTGTCACAAAATTTGAAATATTGGAAAACACGACTCAAAATTATGTTGTGAAAACTGGTACTTCATTTTAGAAATGTAGAAATGTACAAATTTGAACAAGAAATATAAATTTTTACAAGAAATACTTTTAGAATACACATCAACGTCTCGACTTGTACTGTACTGTCAATTTTTTTAGCTATGTAATATGTAATTTTCTACAAGAGACAGCAATTAAAAAGAAAATTAAGCTTTAACAAAAAATTTTTGCCATTAGAATCAATCACAGATCAAGCAGCAATTTCAGTTATGCAACATTTTTTACGTTAAAATTTTAGCTATATATCTACATCTATCAAACGTAATTTCAAATCTTATTCAAATATTGTTTCAATCTAAAATATTCCATTTTTAATCCATTTAAATTGGAAATTTTGAATTAAGGAGAAGAATTTTTTTAATATTTACCAATATTTTACTTTTCATTTAAAATGAGCAATTACAAATCACATATTGAAAACTAAATTATTTGAAATAGTAAGCTTTGAATCGTTAATATTTCAAAGCGTTAAATTTGAACCTCAAATGTTATAATTTGAATTTTTGTATTTAACACATTTTTAATACGTAAGTGAAATTATTGAATTTCAATGCATACATTGAAATTGAATAATTATCAATTTAGAAGAGAATATTTTAAAAGATTGAACAAAAAATTCTTTCATCAATACAGAACAATTAAAAAATTATTAATTTTGAAAAAATTCGAGTAAGTTAAGGGTATACTTAGAAGTTTTGAGAAGATAACAAAATAATTTGAATCTTGAAAAGATTTCAAAACATTTTAAACAAAATGTAGATTTTGAAAGATTTCAAACACAAAATTTTGAAGCTTTTCAAGCATTTTAAAAGGCTTCAAGAGAACCAAATTTTTTAATCAAAAATCCTAAAAAAGTTCAGCGTAAAAGTTAAAAACTTTTTATTTTGCAGCTTAACGGCTTTTAATAATAAAATTTCAATTGGAAAATGTTGACAGCTTTCATATCATTCGAAGTCAAAAAGTTGTTCTTTTTCGACCTAGGATGATAAATACTGAGAACATTTCAAACACACATTTTCAACTGACATATTTGGTATCCAATCGATTGCTATATAATTGAAAAACAAACTTGAAGCGTAAAGTTTTTTGTTGCTTAATAACGATTATTCACTATTGTTTTCAATAATATAATATACCTTCAAAGTTTAAACATGTAGGAAATTAAAACTACAATAGAATACAACAATAGAAAATAAAATATAAAAAAAGCACAAAGTTCGTCTGAATAATATAAGAAAGTTGTACTTTCCTGTAATTTTGGTTGTAATTTATTGTATTTATTTATAAATTTTTTTTAAAATGGTTTAAGTTGTTTGTACTTTTTCGTGAAAATTTTTCCACCATGCCCTGAAAAAAAATTCGAAACATTTTTCATTATTTTCTGTAAAATAAGTTGAAATTTTCTATTAGAGATTGTTCGGTTCAGTTTCGTTGGGAAGTTTAGATAGATATAATATTTATATATGGATGTCATTTTTTGTATTTTAGTTAAGTGGATTAAAAAACGCTTGCAAAACTTTACTTGAAATTCTTATAAGATATTTATGTCACCTTTCATATAGGTATTTCTCTATATAGATGTTACTTTCGCTTTCCCGTGTAATATATTAGCGAATATTATTGAATTGTTTTAAAATTTTCAGAATTTATTTTTGTTGTTGATAATTTAGCTTGTTGAAAGTACGATAATAATGGGATGAGTTTTTGGCAATCTTTTTTCTAATTAACATCA
>JAABKJ010005681.1:0-22757 GCA_011634705.1 Andricus grossulariae | reverse complement strand
AAATTCCAGAAAATGTTAGTGTAGGTTAAAACGATATTGACAGAGACAATGGTATAATTGTTTGAAATGATAATTTTGTCTGTTTTATTTATGAAGTCAGCCCTATCTTTTATGTGGTTATTAGTGTGTCCAACAATTTTATGTAAAGAGTTTGACAAAGCTTTTCAAATATCATACAAACTGTCATTACTTATTATATTATTATTTCTCAAATTAGCTAATAGTTCAGTTAGATTAGTTGGACAATTTATTACAGGATCATTTGGTAACTGACTTTAATACTTTTTGTTCGATATTGTCCATAATTATATTAGATAAAGCTGCTGATATGGATGATCCCATTTGTAGGCCGTTTGGTTGGTAGAATTCATCATTGATTCAGCAATAAGAGAATTGTAGACATAGTTTTAGAGTTTTTTCAAAATCATTCTTTGTTGGAAAAGAGTTTGGTTGAAGATCTTTCCGCTTTTTTCATGGTGCTGCTAATTAAATTCCAGAAAATGTTAGTGTAGGTTAAAACGATATTGACAGAGACAATGGTATAATTGTTTGAAATGATAATTTTTTCTCTTTTATTTTTAAAGTCAGCGCTATCTTTTATGTGGTTTTTAGTGTGTTCAACAATTTTCTGTAAAGAGTTTGACAAAGCTTTTGAAAGATTATAAAAATGTGAAGCTGGGAAAGATGTAATTGGTTTAAGGAAGTAACCGTTTTTACTATATGTTTTTCTATCATTTAGTGATTATAAAGCTTTACTGATATAACCTGTTTTGTTCATGACAAAAATTTTGTTGCTATTATCAGCTGATGTTCACTGTAAAGTCTATCGGAAGAGCCAATATGAAAATTTGCGCCCGGGTGTCTCAAAAATTCAATACCGTATTTTTCGGGTCGGATCTCTAGTAGCACCAGCAGCATCATTGGATGTTGTTCGCGCACTTATTTGAAATGATTAAATATGGAAATCAATTTTTCGCAATATATAATGATTATAAAGTAAAAAGAATATTATAATTCTTTCTCTAAAAAATAGGTGTGTCACGAAAATATGGAAAGCATTGTTATCGCTTTTCCTTAATGCCTATTGCGTAATTTGAAAAACTCGAAGGAAAGAATATTGCCAATTTCACATACAGAATGATGTATCAAGTTTCAGTTGATAAGATTTATTGATTTGAAATTATATTATTACGTTTTCAGTAAGAATTATTAATTGTCATCCAAGAAAAAGAAAAAAGTGTTAAACATACCCAAAAATACAAATTTTCAACAGAAGAATTACATTTTCAACCAAGAAAGATTTTTGAATCAATGATGAAAAAGAGGTCAGCCAAAATGTTGAGTTTTTAAGTTATACAGACGAATTTTTGGAAAAAAAAAAGTTGAAGTTACATCTGGAAAATATAATAAGTGAATTTATAACTGAAAAATATTAAACTTCTAGCAAAAATGAAATAGCTACATTTTTTATTAAAAAATTCATTTTCAACGAAAAAAAAAAAATTCAACAATATATGTTCAATTTTTAGTCAAAGGAATGAACTTTGAACAAAAATTATGCATCTTCAACCAAAATGATTAAATGTCTACATACAAAATACGACGAAAAATTGAATAGTTAAATTTTTAGTTGGAATGATTTATTTTCAATGAAAAATAAACTAATTTTTAACTAAAGAATGAAATTGCAATAAAAAAGAATAATTTCTGACAAAATATATAAATTTTCAAACAAGTATTTTAATTTTTAATAGAATTTTTAACCTAATAGATGAATTTTCAACTAAAGAAGATAATTTTTTTTCCAAAAATAGAATAGTTTAATTTTAATTTAAGGAAATAAGTTTTTAAGCGAATGAAATCAATTTTCAATGAAATAGTTAAATTTATAAACATACAGATGAATTTTCTACCAAAAACATTAAATGTTTATAAAAAAAATTTCGACGAAAAATTGAATAGTTAAATTTTTAGCGTTATAAAAATTAATTTTCAATTAGAAAAAAAAACTAATTTTCTATCAAAAAAGAATAATTTTCAACAAAATAATTTAATTTTCAATGAAATTTTCAACCTAAGGTGTTAATTTTCTACGAAAAAAAGGCACATTTTCAACAAATGCGATGAATTTTCAATTAAAAATGATCAATTTTCAACAAAAAATATAATAGTTTGATTTTTAGTTGAAGAAATAAATTTTCAAACAAATAAATTAGGTTTACAACGAAATAATTCAATTTGCAAAAAAAAATTAATTTTCTACCAAAACGATTACATGTATATAAAAGGAAATTTTCGATCAAAGATTAAGTTAAATTTTTGGGAAAAAAATGATTTTCAATAAAAACACTAATTTCCGACCAGAAAAAAATTAATTTTCAATAAAAAAACAAATTTTCTATCAGAAAAGGATAATATTTAACAAAATACATGAATTTTTGAACCTGATATTTCAATTTTAAATGGCATTTTTAACCTGATAGTTGAATTTTCAACCAAAAAGGTGAATGCGTCACCAAGAAGATTAATATTCTACCACTGAAGAAAAATTTTAAACGAAATACAGAAATTTTTGAACAAATAATTGAATTTTGAACTTAAATCGAGGGGACTGAAATCGAGAGTTGGCTGTAGTTAAATTTGCAGTTGAAAAAATAATTTTAGGAAATGTTAACAAAATAATTGAATTTTGGAAAAAAAGATTTTACAACTAAAATGATGAGTTATGAACCAAAAAAATGAATTCTTAACAAAGCAATAATTTATTTATAAAATGTAAAATCAAATTATTTATTTTCACCCTAAAGGACCATAAAGCCTAAATTGTTTTAATTTAAACGCTTATGTTCAATTTTCTGAACTGAAGAATGAATCCACGAATTTAGAGATTTTCAAAATTATATTGTTTTAAGCAATTTTAAGTGAGAAACATTAAAAATTTAAGATTTTTTCAAACTGAACAATTTTTAGATCAGAAGTAAAATTATTTGAATTTTAGGTCCTTATAAATTTATAATTGGTCAATTGTTCTTCATACATATTTTTAAATGTTCTATTACAATTAATTTTTCAGAATAAAACGTCATTAAAAATGTTCCCAGGAATCTTAAGAAGATTTTGTTTATCACCGAGGAACCTTTAATCCCTTTAATTTATACTTCAATGCATAATATCAGTCCTTTTTAACGTAAATTACAGAAATATAATATGTAAATTACCTCGGACAGCGATGGTAATGTAAGAATAACAATCACAAATTGTGATTTTTCATTTTTCTGTAATTTAATAGAACAGCTGGTATTTTTTGAACAATTTCTCGGAGTAGAATTTAAAAAATTTCTTGTTGTGTGGAAGATAAATCGGAGACTTTCTGCGTAAAATACAAACATCATTATTTTACACTAAGGATTCGTCTTGTTGTTTACTTCATTTTCTAGTGTTTATTTCTTTTTAATGCTTTCTTCTTAGTATCATATTTTTAATTAACAATAAATTCTCAGTGCTAATCAACATATTATTGTAAAACAGGATTTATATACTTCTAACATTGTTCATAAGCCAGAATCTATATTTCAGTGACAGTTCACGCATGTGTAATGTTCTCATATGCTACGTTACGTCATTGAAATTTGATTCTCACTTTAGTCCAGTTTTGATAAAAAAAAAGTTGTATTTAGTTGTGACTATATTCTTAGAGGACTGTTTTAATACTGAAAACTGGCCTTGAAATGATGCTTTTTTGTACATTGTTATCATAATATCTTTATTATTCTCGATAAACATTTTTTTTTAAAATAAAACTCTGACGTAAAGTTATTAATCGTAAAATCTTCTCTGCCATAAATCTAGTCTAAGGTCCGATAGTCAATATCACTCACTGTATTCCTTAAATCTGGTGTGCTCTTCTAGATCCCGTATTCGACATAAGTTACTAATTTTGCGAGAGGAAATTTTTCTTTTCATGTTGTTAAGCGAAATTTACAGAGTAATTAAAAAAATGAAAAAAGTTACTGTATTGGCAAGTTTCCAGAAAAGAAGGTCCGTAAATGGAAAAAAAGAAACTTTTTCTTTAAAAAAAAGCAACGTTTCGAACCATATTGTAAAATACGTAAAAGTCTTGAACAATGAATTAAAAAACATAAGCATTTAAAGTAAACAAGTGCAGTCAACAATATTTGGTGAGTCGAAAAGTCAAAATTATATAAAAAGTAGATAGTGTAGTAATAAATATCAGGGAGTAATATTTATATAACATATGTTTACCTGAGATAAATAGTTGAAAAGACGAAAAAAAGTAACAGTGATATTTGAGTGTAAGAAAATTGGAGGATTATATATTTTTTTAGATATATAACAAAAAAAATTAGTAGCTTGAAAATTTTGTTAATTTTAATGTTGTTGTATGTCCACATCAAAATATATGTTAATTATAATATTATTCGATTTTTCAGTGGTGGCAGTACATTCAAATTTGACTTCTTTGAATTTGGATTGATCTGATAAACGTTGTGACATTTTGTCAATATATTCTGATTTTCCCATTGCAACTGTTGTGTTGCCTTCATCTGACTTAAGGAAAATAATATCCAGATTGTCTTTAATAAATTGTATAGCTGGACTCAAATGCAAATTTTTATGAAATTTTTGTTTATTTAAAAAAGGAGAATTAAAAAAATAGAAGCTATGAAGTCGTGTGAAGGAAATTGTTGTTTGTTGAAAGAGTTAAAAGCAAAACCTGGTCCCAGAAAAACAATTTCAATTACATCCTTTTGTATTATATATTCAGTTAAATTTTTAAGCCAAGAGTTGGGGGTTTCACAATTCAATTTTTGTTCAATGTTTTTCTTTCATTTTAGATTGTTGAATTTTTTCGTCAAGAGTGTTTTATGTTTTATAAATAATTTGTTGTATTTTATGTTTTGAAAAACAAAAAAATCACTAAAAATTTTAAAAGGTAAATGTCTAATTATCGCGTCATATAGGAATCTCAGTTGTTGATTTATGTCAAAAATTTCACAATGACCGTCCCTGATTTCAATGTTGAGAATTTCAATTTTAACTGTTTCTGAAATTCTATCAATTCTAGACTTATTAAAAGGATCATGATATCTGAGATTCTCAAATCGATTATAATCTTCTAAATGTGGTGGAATGATACCACTTTTCCGGCATCTGATCAAAAAAATTCTTTGATTTCTTAAGATAGCTGATCCAGATGAAAAATGAGAGGATTTTTGTAGATATGTTATGAAAATAGTTACTACCGAAACAATGGTCTTTAGAATCTCCAAACTTATTTAATTGTTCTAATGAATTCGCGAATGGAGAAATAAACACAGTATTATCCTGCAGTTAATGTATGAAAGTTTCGAAAATTACGAAGTTTGCGATGGACTTGACTATAGAATTGACTCGAATTACTAAATTGCACAAATGCACTAACTTCTGTCAGACTGTAGCCGGGATATATATATATATATATATACACACATATATACACACATATATATATATATATATATGTATGTATATGTATATATATATGCATATATGTGCAGTGTACACTGTAGGTATGCATATGTACATATGCTGAGACCTTCCTGTACACACCTGTGAAGACAGTGCCAGACACACATGTACATATTTACTGTCTCGTGCCCGTTAATCAGCATGTTTCCCTGTAAGTTCATTACCGAAGTGGCACTCGCGTCAATTGCACGAAACTCGATTAAAGTCTCTCGCACGACTGAAATTACTCTCCATGGGACGATCAACCCTCGAGGGCCTCGAGTGTCTCCAGGATTTACGAAACAACCGAACGTTGCTTTTTTAAACTATCAAAATACCATGTTTTACCTCAATCTAGCCTGCACAACTTCATCAACTGCTTTTTATTTTCGAAAAATTTTTGCTTTTACTTTTTTCAAAATAGTTTCGTAAATATGATTTGAAACCTGTAACTGCCCTTTCAAAAAAATATGATTGGAAATTCAGTAAAAAGCCATGCATACATTACGAAACATATTTTTTGCCCATTTTTACCCCTCCCCATCCCCATGCAATAAATTGTAACAAAATGGTTTCGACCCCCTCCCCAAATAGTTGTATTTTTAATCAAAAACTGAATTTTCGACAAAACAGTTACATTTGCATCAAAATAATTGAATGTTGAACCAAATAATTTGATTTTCAACAAAATAATTAAGTGTCTAACAAAATAGTGAGTTTTCAACTAAAATGATGAATTTTTAACAGAGAAAAAAATTTTAACAAAGAAGTGTAACTTCCAACCAATTAGTTGAATTTTAAACCAAAAAAAGATTTTAACTTAAAATCCAAAACTGTCACATTTAACAAAAAGTGATGAATTTTTAAATCCAAAAGACAAATTTGTTACAAAAGAGTTGAATTTTGGACTGGGAAAGATTTTTCAGTCAAGAGAGACAAACAATTTCAACCGAATTGTTGAATTTTCGGAACAAAAAGATGAATTTCAAACATAAAAATGTGAATTTTTAACAAAAAAGTTAAGTGTTATCAAAATAGTCGAATTTTAAACTAAAACGATCACTTTAGAACCAAAAATGAAACATTTGAATGATGAGACCAAAGAGATGGATCTTCATCTAATAAAAATCAAGTTTCAAGAAAGTAGTTCTATTTTAAACCAAGCAGTTCAATTTTTAAACTAGAAGAATAATTTTCCATCAAAAGAGACAAGTTTGCAATAAAATACATAAATTCTCAACAAAATTGTTGACTTTCTACCTAAAAACGATTTATTTTCAACCAATAACGGAATGACTGAATTTTCTGTTAAAAAATTAATTTTGAACCAGAAAAAATGAATTTTCAACAAAATATTCCAATCTTAAACCAATAAAATGAATGCTTAACAAAGTATTTAAACTTTCGACTAAGAAGTTGAATTTTCAATCAAAAAGTTTGAATTCTCAATACAAAATTTAATCGTTGAATTTTCAACGAAATACGATAAATTTTCCGCCAAAAATGGATTGATTAAATTTTGAGTTAAGGACGGTAATTTTAAAATAAAATAGAAGAATTTTCAACAAATTGGTTAAATCTTCAACCAAATAGTTAAATCTTCAACCTCTCATTTCTAATAATTTCCTTTGCTTCCCTCAATTACACTCGCTTCACATACTTCCCTTTCCCTCATTTCCCCTCACTTCAGCTTACACCCTTTCCCTTATTTTACCATACTTCCCCTATTCATCCTTTCATCATTTCCCATAATTTGCCCTCGTTTCGACTCATTTACCCTCATTTTACCCACTTCCCCATCCTCATTTACCATCACATTCCCTCCCTGCACTTCTCCTCTCAACTATCCTCCTAATTCCCCTCCTATGATTTTCCCTTACAGCCTTTGCCTCATTCTATTATACTTCCCCTACTTATCGTCTCATCATTTCCCATAATTTGCCCTCACTTCCTCTCATTTACCCTCATTTCACCCACTTCCCCATCCTCATTTACCATCACTTTCCCTCTTCTGAAAAAAGTACCATGGACAAACATAGGACTAAAACTATAAGGGCTTCTGCCCGGGGCCACAAAATCCTAAAAGAGGCATTCTTGACAAAATGGGCAAAGAGGGGGTTGAGATGTCACACTCTGCGTGAACCCCTACCCCCTGCGTCACAAGTCTTCAGAAAACCTACCCCTCAACCCCTCCCCTGCCAGAGTGACGTTTTTAAACGGCCTTGAATGTTCTTTTTGTAAGGGTGCATACAATGGGTCAACTAAAGATAGCTAAAGGATATGGAGAACATAGGTTCCATAAATTGAACCCACAATACAACTAGCAATAACTAATAAATAAGATAGACAAATTGCAGCTACGATCTGCCTAATAATGTCTCGCGGGCAATTCTGTACTAAACTGAACTACTACACATAGAAATCGGTTGGAGTGGAAACAGAAAGACACAAAGCGACTCAGATAAGCCAAAAGAGAGCGCAGAGAGAGAGAGAGAGAGAGAGAGAAAGAGAGAGAGAGATAATGAGGAGTGGAGGCGATGCCGTTATGTAACCGAATAAGAAAATCTAACGAGACTGCACGAGATCTAGGGGTTGGGGTGGTCGAGGCCTGAGGGCATGGGGTGGTTATCCACCCTTCCTCTTCCCAGGCTCTTCTAAAACATCGTAATTGGAACTGGCTCTCCGTACACCAACACGTAGGCATTTCTCTCCTCGTGTGGGTGTACGCGAAAGTATCGACCCCCATGCCTGCAATAACCGCGGCACTAGCGAATAACCATGGCACATGGGGTCCCTCTGTGGTTGCCACCCTACCCCTTCCAACTGCTTCCTCCGAGGGAGGGTTACGATGCTGGGGGTGGGAGAGTCTTTTTCAGAGGACCATGGAGACAGGAAATTGTACATACCACTCAGATAAGGCGTCGTGAAACGAGCCAGAAGAACTCACCCCTCGACTCAACCCCACTCAGATTCCAGGGGGTAATAAGCGCGAAAAAGTTTCTTTCCTTGGCGCGAAAAGGCATTGTAAATTTATCCCCTGCGTGAAAATTCAGTTGTGCACAAACCCCATTTTAAATACTGTTCTGAATGGTGAAACCACCTTGAGTGCAGAAGAGCGCAATGAAAGTTGAATGCTAATGGGATTTTTGGTTGATTCTGGTTTTCTGACATCCCACTAACATTTCAAGATGCAACTCAAAATAATCGTTAGGGCCGTTTTTGAAAGAAGTCGATTTTTGTTGTCTCACGCTATTTTTAAATTAATAATAATAATCTTTTGTTTTTTCTTCCTTTTTTTAAAATGACCTCGTTTCATTATTCAAAGTTTAGATGCACATAAGTATGAAAGAAAAATTATAATGTTCAATTGATAATACAGTCGGACCCCGATTTAAGCACTGTTTGGGTACTTGTTAATTTATATTTTTTTTATAAATGTTCTTTGACGCTTTATTTACGGTGTTTCTATAATTTTCTTTTTTATTTGACAAGCTTTATATTTTTTTATGACTTAAAAAACTTGGAATAAAGAAGCCTTGAAGCTTTTTCACTTCTGATGTTATTACTAGTAGAAACAATTAATTTGTTCAAGTCTATTGTGCCGATTTTTATTGAGAGAAAACCGAATAAATTGAAACTGGTCAAGTCCATATCTAAGTACGTCAAAAAAAGGAAGCCTGGCAGGAGGAGACCTGGACCTGGCAGGAAGAGGAGGCTCAGCAGGAGGAAAAGACTAAGCGGAGAATGAGGTCTGGCAGGAAGAAGAGACCTGTCAGGAGAATTTTGTATTCCAGGAGCAGAAAAAGAACAAAAAGGGACATCGCGGAGGAGAATGAGTAGCTATGCGTAAAAAAAATCGATCGAACTGTAAACTTAGCTCTCTGCAAGAATGAACATAGGATTAATTCCTTTTTAAGTATGTTGGTATATCAGGAACTACTTGTGGCAAAATTGCAAGGAAAGGCTGAGGACATCGAGGAAAGATTGCCCTGAGAAATTTATTGACAGGCGGACCAGCATTATTCAACGAATATTATTCGGGAAGGACCATGCAAATGATTTGTTTCGTATGTTTTTTTACCAAAATTTAGTGTGCTTTTACACAAAAATGCAGCGTATTTTCTTCACTTTTACCTTCTTACTAACTATGTATAATTTTTATTGCAACTGCGTGAATTAACTCATCGTAGAGTTAACAGTGAAACTAATGATTATCCTACTGCTTCACTAGATTATATAATCTATATAATTTCTTAACCTTAAGTTTAAAAAATGAAGAAAGATACACTTTTTTGAGAGACCAAAATAAAACCAAAAATGTTCTTGATTCAACTTGAAAATTCAGTTATTTAAAATCTTTTTATTTAAAATTGTTTCATCACTCAGAGTTTAATTTGAAATCACAAGCTGGAGAGTACCAGGTTCATTTTTCACAATCACTTAGAAGCGAATTATTAGCAAACCCACCGAATTTCATGCTAGCAAGAAGGAATTTCAAGTTACTATATCCGTTTTATTATTTGATGTATTCTTTATACGTATAGCCTTCAATCTAATTTTTGGAAAAACTATTAAAAATAAAAATTATGCATTCATAAAACTTTTACTCTGTATTCCTAAAAAAAGCAAACCATCTTTTTGTTTGAAAGTTTGGTTATGAAAATAACCGTTTTGTTCTGGTAGAAAATAGTTTATGGGAAAATTTTGTTGTAATTTAATAAATATTTAACGAGGGCGAGGGGTTGAGTGTTTATTTATTTTTTCGTGGTTATCGTTATCTTCAGCTTTTGTCTCTTCTAATAGTGATAAAAATTTGTTCTTCAGTACAACTTCGATAGGCTCTTTGACGTCAATTTGATTAATGATAAGAATCTCTTGACAGCTGAATATTTGGCCTGAAAAATTAATTTCAAGCGATTACTTTCATTAAAAAAATTAAATTTTCCAAAATTTGCCCAAAAAACAATTCTAGAAAAGTGTCCTTCTGTGAAAAAAGTCATATTTTTTTTAAACATCGCCTATCTTTACTTCTGCCTTTTTACTTCTTTTGTGAGTTACAAAAAATGACAAAAATGTGCTAGATACATTTCGTACGGAATCCTTTAAAAGTTAACCAGAAATTTTCGGAATTTTATGTATTTCTTTGAAAAATCTTTGGATACCTTAAAATTTCCGTAATTTATGAATTTAACGGGAATTTGCCAAATTTTTTAAATTTCTTGTAACGTATGGTATTTAAAAATTTTAAAAATTGCTATCATTTCTGGTTCTCCTCTGGCTCATACAGCCAGCTAAACGCATCGTATATAACTACCTTTTTCATACTCTTGTAAAGAATATACTATTTTCAGAGCGCTTCCGATCGTCAAATGACGATGTATAGTAAAAATGTTTAATACAGCTATTATCTAATTTCATGAAATTTTTGTTATAGCAGTGGAATTTTATCCTATCTACATTAGGGTGGTCTACCCCATAGAAAAATTATGTTAGGTAAATCATTATAAACCAATACAATTTTTCCTCAAAATAATATCTACGTTACTTGTAACATTTTAATACGACTTTGGATGGAAAAGGGTTTATACTTTCGTTCGACATTTTTTTTTACGTGAATTAATGGTGCAGAGGATTGTGGTTTACACACTCTACGATAAAATAACGGTCGATTTTGCGTAATGAGCCTACTGGAGATTCTCCGATTTCAGCTCGAGTCAATACAGTAATCGTTCCGCTTTTCATGTTTACTTTTACCCTCGCTTTATTTCTATTAGGAGAATTATATGTGTATATGCCAGAAAAAAACATATTATTCTCCAATATTGCAAAAACTTCACCATCGGATGTTGATAATACAATTTGTTCTTCAGTTGGCATGGGCACATAGATATTTCGTCTTACAAGTATTTCAATTGGTTCATCCGCAGGAAACATATAAGGAAACGTGTAAGTTGGTCAAGTCCATATCCAAGTACGTTGAAAGAAGGTAGAGTTGCAGGTGGAGCTACATAGCTAACTGGAGGAGACCAGGACCTGGCATTTAGAGGAGTCTCAACAGGAGAAGCAGTCCTGGCAGAAGAATATTGTCTCTCAAAAAAAGAAGATGGTCTGCCCCGAGAAACACCAGGAATAGGGGCGCCATTAGGTAAGCACTCGAATTGTGAAATAATAATTTTCTTGAAGCATTTGGTATATCATAAACTCTAGTGGTAAAATTAGAAAACTGGAATTCTGGGAGAACAGAGAAAACTTTAGGCAGCCATGCGTCGGTACCATAATATAGAAAACATGTGCGCGCAACAGGAATTAAGTTTAAGATCACACGCTTGAAGTTTCAGGCAGATTGCGGTTTCCGGAAATTTTTTTGTAATTCCAGAATCAATCCGAAATTGTCCGGCCAAGTTTGTAAATGTAGCCGGTCGCCTTTTAACTACAAAATCAGGATACAAAACCCCTGTGTCTGGGTATATTGATGCCGAATCATTTCCGATTTGTGAATGTACTGCATTTGATGAGAAGCCTGCCAATCTTTTTACATTCTCATCATGTACGATTCAGAATGTATTAGAATCATCCGAAATTTCACACCTCAGTTTCTTAACGGATCTTTACGCGTTAAGACCACTTCAAGCCTGAAACCAAGTTTAGGTAATGGCGTTTGTCTCTCTGTCGCCGATGGTGTGGATGATTGCGGTTTACATGGTCTACGTTAGAATAAATGAAGATTTTGTGAAAAGGCCAAGGCCGTAGCCGTGTACATAATATACATATACTTTCCTGTGTGTCGCTACAAATCCTCCCTCCCCGAAATTTTTTCCTGCTTCATACCCACCCTCCCGAAATTTGTTTCTGGCTACGGCCTCAGGAAAGGGCCTACTGGAATTTCCCTTATTTTATCTGGGGTCAATAGGGTAATCGTGTCGCTCTCGATGTTTATTTTTGCCCTTCCTTAATTTCGTGTGCAGGAATTCTATGTATATATTACAGAAAAAGATTACTTATTGGAAATGAGCCTGATAGATTTAGGTTGATCAAGTCCATATCTAACTACGTCAGAAGAAAGTAGCCTGGCAGAAGGACACCTGGACGTGACACAAAGAGGGAACTGGACAGGTGGAGAAGGCCTGACCAAAAAGTAAGGTCTCTTGTATGCCAGAAAATAAGTAAGGTGATGATGGAATGCCAAGTGGAACTGAAAGAATATGGGTGCCATTATGTAAACTTTCGAAATATGAAATTAACTCTACAAGAAGAACATTTAGGAAAGATTACCCTTGCAAATGTATTAAAAACTGGACCCGAAATATTCAGAGAACATTATTAGGGTGGGATGCTGGAAAAGTTTTATGCAGCTTGTTTTCTTCAGAATGTAATGCGCTTTTAGATACACATGCATCGGATTCAAAAGTGGACAGAAAAAAATTTGCGCAACCCTGCGTAGATGCTATAATATAAAAAACATGTGCGGACTGTAAGGATTAAGTTTAAATTTGAATTTGACGCTTGCATGATTCGGGCTGAGTATGATAAATCTCCATTTCCATTTCAACTCAATGTTGGACAATTACGTTGGACAGTGCGTTATTTGCGGAAAGCTTAAAAACGTTCTTAAGTTTATAGACGCATTATAATATTATATTCACCAATCGAATAAAAGATGATCACCAAGGTACAGACCAGAGTATAAACGATTTCCATTTTTGCAATTAGAGGGAAAACTGATAAATGCGTTAATAAAGAATTTGGTTAACAGTCAAACTATAGATTCATCAGATTATTTAATATATCCTATAGTCGTTATCTTAAGAGTATAAGCGGTAAGCTTGTCTCTCTGAGATAATCATATTTATATTTTATAAATCAGTTTAATGTGGTTATCTACATAAAGCGATTTTTTTAATAGCGCTAGGATAAAAATGTGAATTCAAATGACACATATTTTTTACCATTTACAAATATTGTGGACATCTTCCTGAAGGTCTTTCTTTAGGTATCTAAGAGTAAGATGAAGCAAGCTTTGTTAAAAATATTCGCTTTTAAAGAAATTGTCCCCAACAAAGAAAGTAAGCTGTGTCATTTTTAAGGAAGTATTGGTTTCGCGGTAGTTGACATTATTGATGGCATTTTTAAAAAGAGAGGAGATAATTTTTCATAAAAAAATTCGGGACATACAAAAATATTATTGATTATAAAACTTGTGTCTGTAAACGAACTTTTGATTCTTATCGCTTTTTTCTTATCATTATATTCTTATCATTAAAATGATAAGATTTTAGTAAACTGAAACTCATTTTTTGGAGGAAAAATTTTCTACACCTTTGCCGCATCCAGTTTTTGGGATCTATGTTTTTATTGTCTAAAATGATGGAAAAAATATTTTTTAAACTATAACAAAAAACTAGTAATGTTTGACATTAATTCATTCATTTTCAAAAATTGGATACAGTAAAATTGTAGAGAATCTTGTTTTGTAGAAAACAATCTTTCATTCAATAAAATCTAATAATTTAACAAAATTTGGTAACAGCCGATGAGAAAAAAAAGTTCGCTCGATAATTAAACTTTTTACAATAACAATTGTTGCACGATTGAAAGTTTTTTCATTAAAAATAATGTTTATTCTTTTCAATAATACCATCATCAATAATATTGCTATTCAGTAAATAATATGATGTTAATGTTTTTTGTCTACATCGACATTTTTTCATACTGATGATCAATTTAATTTTAATTAATTTAATTTCCTACATCATTCATTATACTTTTAAGATTAATTTCAATAATCTCACACATGAGACTGATTTTATCAGTCGATGTTATGGTTTTTGGCCATGGAAATGTAGTAAATAATGTGAATTAAATGTTTTTTGTCTAAATGGTCTAAAATCAATTGGTTACATAGCCCCATATGCAGGAAGATTTTCTTTTAGTCACATTTTCTTCGGTGACGGTTCAAATTAAAGCTATTGACACGCGGAAAATTTCGATTTGATTTTGAAAAGATTGAACATTTTATAAAAATAAGTTCATAAATATTTTATATTTTTAAATTATGTTATTGCGAATAATTTATAACTAATAAAAATGATTACTTAAATATTTTAGCAGTAGTTCGGCACAAAAACGGTTCGGTAACCTATTTTTCAGAATGTTTGAAGCAGAACAAATAATAAACAAAAATTTTGTTTTGAAACCCCTCTGCTGGAAGCTTTTATGTTATTCCGACTTTTTTTGGAGATGACTCCAGTTGCAGGTCTTTGCATGTGGAATTAAAGCAAGAAATAAAATTTCCTATGTCACGTTTTTCTGTTTTTGTTGCTACCAATGATTAAACAATATGAAAAAGAGAGAAATTTGGTCGGGCGGCTATTACCTACTGACCAATGAGAGTTCCAATAGTCGACGTAGAACTCAAGACGCTGGTGAAGGCGAACTCATGACGCAGTGACTCTGCTTCCAGCTGCGAGAGGCAGCACCTGTCGATCGCCATATTGGTCAGGGAACCATCTTATGCTGGCCAATGGGAGTCTCAGTAGTCTGTTGGCCAGACCCAATCAGCACGACGGACAAGCAACAGACAGGTGGAAAGTGCCAAGAAGACAAAGGAGCAGACTAAAACCTGGCACTGTGGATTGTAACTGGTTTGACGGTGCTACGGGACGCGAGCGAAGACCCGTAAAAGAGGAGATTAATATTATCGAGGAATACTAAGTAGAGCGACGGAATATTGGGATGGACTGGGAAGATAAACTCGACCTGGCTCGTTGGCTGCAAGTTACATGGTCAACTTTCTCTACTGTCTACTAGTTTCTCCAGCCTCTACACTGTACTCACGCGCGAAATGGCCGCTTGGAGCGGCGCGTGTTTTCGAGTGTCGCACAATATTTGTTTGCACTGCCCGAGATCCCTTCGTCGCCAGATGAGGTACAGAGCGTTCGATTCACACAGTCCGACTCTAGTTTAGTTGAGCTGGGCGTCCCTGTGGAGTCAGGGTGAGGGCAGGCGGCAAAGGATGCCAATTGGCGTGAGGGCAACACGTGGGTGTCCCAGGCAGCCATTTTATAGCATTGTCGGTTCCTCCAAAAATAATCTCACGCGTCTCTGTCTCTGATTAATTTCATTTGAAGATAATGTATAGGATCTTGCTGATTATGTGTGAATTGAAGTACTCTCAGTGATATTGATTTTGAATAACTCTTGGTGTTCTCGCTCGCTCTAATATTATTACCCCCTTCTCTCGTGCCTTAAAGTTGGATGGACGACCTGCCTGCCGTCGACAGGACCGAATCCAGCGAGGCTCGGGTAGGAGCAATCCTACCTGGAGCCTGAGACAAATAGAAAAACAGCGAGCTTCTCAGGTTGTTGGCTAGTCAAAAAAGTGTGACCCGCGAACTCGGATTACTTCGAAAATGTGTCACAGTGATGACAGGTAAGTGGCTGCCTTTTTGTAATAGGGATCCCCTCCTGCGCTTTCCCAAGCCAGGCAGTAATTAAATAGATAATTCTTGGAAAGACCCCGTTGCAGAGTATAGAGCTTGATCTAATTTTTTTCGTTGAAAAAACTTTTGTAAATAAATAACGAATTGGTAACCAGTTACATTTTTTTCAGTAACACTCTTATGAAAATCTTCCCTTTTTTAGATACTTTCGAAATGCAGCTCACAGGTATTCTTATGCCAATCAATAAATTTTATTGCTCTTTCAGCTATTCTTTCATTTTCACTATCCAACTTGAATTAGAGAAGAAGTAGATTGAACTTAAGGTCTGAAACACAGTTAGTGAATACAAATTTTGCTCTCTTGTAGCACATTACACAATTTTTGAAATATTTCGAATATTTTATTTAAGAATACTAGTTAATTTCAACTAAGAGTGTTCTCAAGTTTAAACTATCTGTATATAGCTTTAATTTTCTAATTTTTAGTAACATAATAATACATTTACTTACTACTCGCTCAATGAACTAATTTCAATTGAAAGTGTACTTATGTAGGAATTCTCTTAGTTGCAGGTGTAACAACAGAAGCCATATATTGATCATACCTTTGGCGTCGTATAGTAAAGATGTTTGTTACAGCTCATCAACCAATTTTAAAAAATTTCTTATGTAGTAGCGGATTTTTACCCATCAGAATTGATACGTTCACCCCTTGGGAAAATTATTTTCATTAATTAATTATAAATCTGTAAGACTTTCTCTCAGAACCAATTTTCGTGAGGTAATGAAACGGACCTTTTTGTGGTTCCTGAAAAAGATTGGCTAGGGCATTGAAAAAATATTAAAGCCTTGGAAACCATAGTAAATTGATTTTTTATTATTATTTGCAGTATTACAAGTTATTTGTAACATTTTCAGACAACTTCGGATCACAAGCAATTTTTTTTTTTTTTCTTAATTGAGAGAATGGTGTGAATGATTGCGGTTTACGCGCTCTACGTTAAAATGCATAAAGATTTTGTGGAAGGGTCCCACTGGAATTTCCCTGATTTCAGCTTGGGTCAATAAGGTAATAATGCCACTTTTCATGTTTATTTTTGCCCTTCTTTTATTTCGTGTGCCAAAATTATGTGTATATATTCCAGCAAACTGATCACTACTGTGCACTATTGCAAAGACGTCATCAGTAAATGATGATAATACAATTTGTTCCTGGGTTGGCATGGGCCCAAAGAGATTCCGCCCTTCAAGTATTTGAATTGGTTTATCTACAGGAAAAGTGTATCTTCGAAGTTCGAATTGCCGGTTTGGATTTTTAGTGGGAATTAGCCGAAGAAAGTTAAGTTGATGAAGTCTATATCCAAGTACATCAGAAAAAGGAAGCCCAGCACTAGGAGACCTGGACCTGGCACGGAAAGTAGACTCAGCAGGGGGAGAAGACCTGACCGGAGAATGAGGTCTGGCAGGAGGAAGAGACTCAGCAGGAGAATCTTGTATGTCCGAGGGGAAAAAAGATGATATGATTGGAACGCCACGAGGAACACCAGGAATAGGAGCGCCATTAGGTAAACAGTCAAACTCTGAACTCAACTCTGCAAGAAGAAAGAGAAGATTTATTTTTTTAAAGTATTTGGCATATCATGAACCCCTTCATATAAAATTTCGAGGGAATGCTGAGAGAACATTCAGGGAAGATAGCCCTGGGAAATCTATTGAAAGCTGGACCCGGAATTATGAGGGAACATTGTTTGGGTAGGATCCTGAAAAAGTGTTAACTTGTATGTTTTTTCCCAGAATGTAATGCGTTTTTATACACACATGCAAAGGGTTTTCGAATCACACTTTTTATGACACGCACATTCTGCATTTCTCCTGAATTAATTCATAGCAAATTCGTGGTAATTTAGGACACATTTAAATATAGCTTGGAAAAGAATAGCAATTGGAATAGAAGCGGATAACGTTGTACAAATTTTCATTTGCGGAAAGCTTAGATACGTCTTACAAATTATGGATATCATATTATATTCACCAATAGAATTAAAGATGATCATCAAGGTAAATACCAGGGTATAAACTGTCCACATTGTTGCAATTAGGGGAAAATCCTATTAATGCGTTAATCAAGAATTTGGTTAACTGTCTAGATACTGATTATTGTATTACTTCATTAGATTACAGAATATATGCTGTATTCATTATCTCACACAGTATAGGCGTCAAGCTTGTTTTTCTGAGATAATGCTATTTATATTTCATTAATCATTCAAGTAAAGAAATTGGGTTATCTCAGCCGAAGCTATTCCGGGAAAGATGAAGCAATTTTTTCGAATAGCACTTGGATAACAATTGTAGAGTAGAATAAATTAAGCTTTATTGAAAATTAAAAAAATAAATTGTGTCCCAAAAAAGGAAGTAAGATATTTTGTTGAAGAGAGAAGATTATTATTCGAAAGAAAAGTTTGAAACATACAAAAATATTAATTATCGAAAATATTGTGTCCTTGAACGAAGTTTTAATACTTATCGCTCTATTCTGATCTCTAAAATGATAGGGTTTTAATAAATGCCTAGAACGTATTTCCTTAGAAAAAAATTCTCTGCAACTCTGCCGCATCCAATTTTTTGACCTTATGTTTTTATTCCTAAAATAATGCAAAAATCATATTAAAAATATATATAATATGCGAATGATAATATTTAACATTAATTAATTTTTTTCCGAAGATTTGGTAAGAAGCGATAAGAAAAAAATGTCGGTCAACAAGATAAGTTTTAGCATAAATAATGTTTGTATATTTCAATGTTTTCTCATTAAAAAAATCCTTCTTTCGTTTCAATAATTATTAAAAACTCAATAAAATTCGTAAGTCTAAAAAGATGATTGTTATCTGGAATAATATCACAAGCTATCGTGAAATATATTTGTCTTATTGAGAATTGGACTGCTAAAACGCACACGAATGATAATTGCTATCAATTATTAATTTTTATTATCCAAGAAATATCTATGATTCGGATTGAAAATTATAAGGTCTTGCATACATAGTTTTGAATAAGTTTGATTTTTGTGGCCTCAAGCTTAAAATTATTGTTTAGTTTTAAAAACTTATTATTCGATATTTAATTTTTTTGCTCATTTCTATTATATTTTTCTTTTGGATATTAAGATATAGTCAAAATTATTCTTTCAAGAACATTAAGCTGAAAAAGTTGCTAAGCAATCATTTATTTCATCATAATTTCAATTTTTAACCTTAATTTTACACAATGAAGAAACCTGAATTTTTTCTTGGGATCAAGCATAAACCAAAGAAAGTTTTTGACTTAATTTAAAAATTTGAAAACTTTTAATTTAATAGCCATGGCTATGAGATAAGAGTTATCTCCTATGAATCAGCAAATAAAAAACTGTGAAAATTTATGGAGACAGATAAGATCTCCAGATATGTACGTAAAAAAATTGGCATTCTTGAGAATATTAAAATTATACATGTAAGAAGTTTCTCAAACATATTTTATCAGATATGTACAATTATTTATATTTGTTGTTAATTAGTTTCACTCCACTGATCTCATACCAATTTTTTATTTAAATACTGATTTTCAATCATAAGTTGGAAAGTATGAGGAATTTTTGTTTCACAATCACCTACAAGCGAATTCTATCGTAATTGCTAGTGTTGTAAGGTTTTTAACATTGCGATCATTCGTGCCATTATAATGAACAAATCCATAGGATTATTTGCTAGAAAGAAAAAAATTCAAGCTCCTATAAAATGTTTATTACTTGATGTATTTTCTATACTTACAGCATTTGATCAAATTTTTTGTTGAAAAAACAAACATATTACAAATAAGAATGATTCATTTCCAAACCTTTTACTCTGTATTCCTAAAGAAAGCAATTTTTTGTAATTTTATGTGACTAGTTACTTTTTTTGGTAACGATAGTGTTAACGAAGTTACTTTTGTAAATAAGTAGTGACTTCCTAACTAGCTAGATTTTTTCAGTAACATTACCTATAAAATATTAATGTAGTGCAGGCCTTTTCCGATTTTTTTATGTTTTTATTTGAAAATTGCCGACATGTCTCGACTTGGATCTGAGTCCTTTTCGAAGACTCGTTCTGTAAAGGATACAATATATTTTGAAAAATGTTGTAAAAAGGTTTTGATTAAAAATAGAGTTAAAGTAATACAATTGAGTATATACATTGTGCTTACCTTATTATTAGTTAACGGAAATCTATATCTATAATCTATATTTGTGCAATTAAATGATTGTATATGGTACCTGAGCCTTAAATGTCTGATCTGCAGTTAATAGAGTTGTTATCTCTTTGTATAAGTATCATTTCTAACATCGATAGCATCGATAACTGTCATTTGGTGATTGTAAATTTTCTTTTGTTAAAGCTCCTTCGGCTTTAAAAAACACATTCTCATCACGCATCTCGTGCTTCGCACTTGATTTAGCCCAAAGATATTACTTTAGGATTTGTACTTTATTTTGTATTAATTTTCATTCTCAGCTACCCTAAAAAATGTATCATTTCAATAAATTTATATTACTACAATTCATAATATGCATTGATATTGAAACAAATGAATTTTCATTGTCTTGTGCCGCTTTCCATGCCTATTTTCACCCTCGATTTATTTCTATTACGAGAGTTATATGTGTATATGCCAGCAAAAAACATATTATTCTCTATTATTGCAAAAACGTCACCATCGAATGTTGATAATACAATTTGTTCTTCGGTTGGCATGGGCACATGAATATTCCGTCTCACAAGTATTTCAATTGGTTTATCCGCAGAAAAAGTGAATCTTCGAAGATCGAATACCCGGTTCGGGTTTTCAATGGGAGTAAGCCGTATTAATTGAAGTTGATCAAGTCCATATCCAAGTACGTTAAAAAAGGTGGCCTTGCAGGAGGAGCTACATAGCTAGCAAGAGGATACATGGTTCTGGCACGAAGAGGAGACTCGACAGGAGAAGTAGACCTGCCAGGAGAATGTTGTCTCTGAAAAGAAGAAGATGGTCTGCCACGAGGAACACCAGGAATAAGGGCACCATTTGGTAAGCACTTGAATTGTGAAATTAAATCTGCAAAAAGCAACAAAATAATTTTTTTTAAGCATCTTGGTATATCATGAACTGTAGTGGCAAAGTTAGAAAACTTTTATTTTGTATGTTTTGTTTGCGGAATGTAATGCGCTCTTATATACACAAGCACTGGAATTCTGGAAGGACAGACAAAACTTTGGGCAGCCGTGCGTAGGCACCATAATATAGAACATATTTGTGTACAATAAGGATTAAGTCGAAGGTCACACGCTTGAAATTTCAGACAGACTGCGGTTTCCGGAAAAATGGTTTGAATTGTAGAATCAATTCGAAATTCTCCGGCCAAGTTTAGGAATGTAGGCGGTCAGCCTTTCACTATAAAATCAGAATACAAATCCCTGTGTCTAAGTATATTGATGCCGAATGATTTCCGATTTGTAAATGTACTGTATTTGATGGAAAGCCTGTCGCTGTTTTTACATTCTCATCATGTACGATTCAGAATTGATTAGAATCGTCTAAAATTTCACACCTTAGTTTCTCAACGGATCTCCGCACGTTAAGACAACTTCAAGCCTGAAACAAAGTTTAGGTGATGGCGTATGTCTGTCTGATCTGTGATCTGAATTCGAGATTTTTCCTTTTTCGTAAAATGATAATAGCTTCACGTACTATTTACTTAATTCAATGATTTTAATGAAATGTATACTTGGGTAGGAATTCTCTTATTCGCAGGTGTAAGTGCAGAAACGATATATTGATCGTTCCTTTGGCGGTGTATAGTGAAAATGTTTAATGCAGCTAATCGGACAATTTCATGCAAATCTTCCTATATTAGTGTATTTCTCTTCTACCTATATTTGGGACGTTGACAAAAGATTGAAGCCCTGGAATCATAGAATGGATGACCATAGTGTGGATGACCATAGTGTGGATGATTGAGGTTTACATGCTCTACGTTGAAATGAATGAATATTTTAAAAAGGTCAAGGCCATAGCCAGGGGGTTTGTCCCAGGTTTGACCTTCTCCCCCGAAATGCTTGAAACATGCACATAATATACATCTGCTTTCCTATGTGTCGCTACAAATCCCCTCTCGTCTGAAATTTTTTTCTGCTGTTTATCCCCTCTTCCGAAATTTTTTTCTGCTTACGGCCTTGAAAACGGGTCTACAAGAGTTTCCCTAATTTTAACTGGGGTCATTGTGGTAATCGTGCCGCGCTCCAGGTCTATTTTTGCCCTTTCTTTATTTCGTGTGCGGGAATCCTATATATATACCATTCAGTTTTGGTGTATATTCCTTTGGAATAGAACTGAAGGGCCTATGACAAAGCCACCGTACGCATCCTCGGTTTGCGGATAGAGGGTCCCTGTACCAAGGGTTTCTACTGAATATGGTTACTATAATTAAAAGCAGTCGCGGACAATTGTCCAGGGATGGTCCCGGAGGATTAACCCCTAAGCGGAGGCGTAGCAACCGTGCCGAAAGCTGAATGGCACCTGGGTAAGGTGCCTTAAACGGTGACTCTGGGATACCGGACGACCTTTCAGAGTATGCAGCCTTATCCTTGCACGTGGGGCTCTACAAGGATGGACGAACCCTTTTCCTAGCTACTCGTGGGAACAAAAATAGCACCACCAAAACACCAAAAAGTTTTAGATGCGGTTCAAAACGATCGAACGCGCAGAGCACCCGACAATGGGTCGGCAAACAATGCCGATCATCCTAGAGTT
>JAABKJ010005680.1:0-22760 GCA_011634705.1 Andricus grossulariae | reverse complement strand
AGCTCTACAATTGGTATTATATGCCATCATCTGTACATAAGATTCTCTTGCATGGTGCAAAGATCATCGGATGGTTTGTAATTCCTATTGGTTTGTTATCAGAAGAAGCCCAAGAGGCACGGATTAAAGATTTTAGACGATTTCGTGAGTTTTCTACCCAAAAATGCAGCAACTAGCAACGAACATTGATCTGATTCACAAATTATTGACCTCCTCTGACGCTTACTTGGCATATCTCAGAAAAGACTGAAAGCATTCTAATAGTATTATAGATCCCGAAGCACTCGAGCTGCTTATGTCAGATTGAAGATCTAGGATTTAAAACTTCATCGCGACTAATGAATAGAATCTTAAGAAATTGACAAATGATTATAATACACAGCAACTGTATGCTTATTGTTGCTGTACAAATTTTCATCTCTAACAATTTCTCAGAGTACTACATTACGAAAATTAGGAGAAACGATAATTACCAAACAATGACAGTACTGGCAACATACTTTAAAGCTGCTTGCGAAAAAAACAAATGTTTTCTGCCATTATACATCTACATTAGGAATTGTTTCTACAATTTGTTTACAAAATTAATCAAAAACATGTATGACAATTTTCCATCATTAATCCTTACTGGTGACATCATTGGAGACAAATTGAAAAAAAATTTTTTTTTTTGATCTCTCAATGACTAAGTTATAAATTTGATTATCTAATTTGTCTATAAAATTAATAAAAACTATCAGATGATAATTGTCCATCATTGAAAATCACTGGCGACATTATTTTGGGAAAATTAAGAAATACACGATTTCTTTCTGCCTTCAAATGTCCACACTGGGTTAAAAAATTCCAACTACAAGTTATTTAAACCTCGTTTTTTTATTTCATCCCACTGTGCGGTACCAGGATGGCGTTTACTAGATATCAGAAGGGGTAGACCGGGAACTTGCGACCCGCACTGCCGACGGCACACTACCAGCCAGGGTGAACCGCTCACCCAACCATTACCCGAGTTCTTCCAGAACCCGCGATACGTTTTTCCGCCGGTAAATTTAGCTCGGGCATCTACCACGCCTATCGTGGTAGATAGTTACAATTCGCCTCCACGCGTTTGGGCTTAACAATTTCCTTCACAAGAACCTCTTGCTTTGCCGAATGCACTCCTTGCCTTACGAGACCCACCATCTTCGGGATCTCCTAGCATAGCCCAGGAAGCTCGGGCACCTTCTTCGCACCTCCCGGAGGCATCGCCAGTTTAAAGACACACCAGTCAGCGTAACGCACCTCAGGGTATAATTGAATTAGATGCTTGGTTAGCCTGCTGAGCCAAGAACAATGCCACCTCCCGTCCACCTCGCTCCGGCTAACGTTCCGCTACGTTCCTTTAATTCCCTCGCATTTACTATACATTATCCCCCCTCCGCCCTCCAATTTTCTCTCTACCTCGCTGCTATAGTCTAAAGGGGGACGAACTCTCGGTCATTCCGATTCCCAATCGCTGCCTCCGTTGCAGCCTTCCTTTCCACAAGGTTTCTAAGCAACAAGGTAGATATCAATATATTTTGAAAATCGCGAAACCTTAAATTATATATTTTATTAGAATTATATTATTTTGACTTCTTATTGTCTATTGAACAATGTGTAGACATGAAACTTTGAACGTTATTTGGAGGTTGGATCACTTCTAGAAATAATCAATTAACACGATTCAGAATGATTCACAGTTGTCAAAACTGCAATCGTTGTCATTCGTTCCTAGTCAGTGTACTATTTGTTAATCGATTCAAATTATCTTCTATTGTTTATAGAGGTTATACTTCCATTTCTAATGTTTCTAATTTTTTTCAATCGGGGCGGCAATTTAGGTGGCCACCGGCGTTTGTTTTCTCTGACGAAAAATAAAATAAAGTAGAACAAGTTTTTCATCGCGTCCTCGCGGTGTGTTGGGCATTTTTTTATATCTTTGTGGACAGTTTTCAAGTGTTTGTAAAATTATAAAAAGACATTCATTGATGATTTTCGAAATTCGCACAAAAAAGGCACATTTTTTATAGTCTTATTTTCAGCAATTAAAAATTCAATAAAGAAGGTAAGAAAATTGTTTTGGAGAATATTCTTTTTATATGGTAGAAGAAATCCTGTGCACATTACACCAGATCAAAAATTTTTTAGGAGCCATCTGCGACTTTCTTATTCTAGGCCTGATAATATATTGAAACAAATTTATTTTTGTTTTATCATTTTTAGAGGTTATTCCTCTATAAACAACCAATACTTTCTGGGGATGAAAGAATTTTTTAACTCGAAATTTGTAATTATTAAAAATTGAAAGTTAAGGAAATTCATGTTCAGATACATATTGCTTAAAATGTGTTTCTTCGAAAAAAGTAAATAAACGTTTTCAAATAATTCCCGCGAGAAGAAAGTGCTGCCATCAAATTGCCGCTTCATAAACTCAAAATCCTACTACCGATTGACCCGATTGGGAACGATTGAAACTTTGCAAAACTCAATCGTTTCCAATCGTGCACACACGATTAAGAAACACGATTAGAAAAGAATAAAATTTCCTCCTATCGTCCCGAATTATTTTCAGTTAATTATTTCTAGAAGGGATTTAATGAAAAATTAATATATTGACTGATGATGGTTGAAAATATAAGATTTTTCTCTTATGCGTCTTCAATATGAACCTATCAATTAAAAATAGGTGAGAAAAGTGAAAACATTATTTGAAATTATATTTTTGTTACGTATAATTGATAAAAAAAAATTCCATGAAGCACTTTCTGCCGATTGTCCATTTCCCAGTATTTCCCTTCGTGTATAAAGGAGCAAGGCGAAGTTTCTCAATTTAAAAAATGTACCCTTTTTTCACGCCCTTCAATTGAACTTTCTGCGAACGCGGTTTACTCAGCTGAAACTACATTTATAAGATTTTTGTAGGCTGTGATATGTTCTTTTTTTAAAAACATGTGAATGAACTGAATACTCACGCTGATCTACGCAACTCACATTGCACGGGAATCTCACATTTCAACAACCTTGGCCGCCATATGGGATCTGCTATTTTAAATTTGAATCTTTCGACATGAAATTTAAAATTAGTGACCCCAACAAATACCCTCATACCAAGTGTCAGGCAAATATGTAAACATTATAAACTTTGATCGCCATATTGGATCCCTCATTTTGAATTTGTATCTGCTTAAGTTATGTTTTAAATCGGGGACCACAAAACACCTTGTTATTTAATGCATATAAGTAGCTGAAAAATGTTAAGTAAAACTCGCGTCAAAAGTATGAGTGTTTCGGGTAAAATGATTCAAAATGCACAACTACACTGAATTCAGATTTATCAATACAAAGAAATTGATTATGGCCTAAAAAACGAGACGCTCAAAATCCGTCTGAATTAAGACCGATAGCCTGTTTTCCAACAATTTATGAAAGGCTTACAAGCATCACTGCAGATAAGGTATATTTTCATTGCGACGAGAATGACATTCTAAGAGAAAAAGCAAGATGATATTGAAAAAACTCGCTGGGCAGTAAAGATCTAGCCACCATAGACGCTGTTGACATGACGCAAGCCCTTCAATATCAAAGAAACTTGCACATGGTATGCATTGAGTACAAGTAAGAGTTTCCTCCCATAACACACGACTATTTGCTTGAAGTCTTACAAATATACCAAACCTGCTTACGCTTCATTGACTTTCTCAATCGTGCGATGATGCTTTGCGGTACAAGAATCAATTTTCATCATGGATAACCAATGATACTAGATTAATATGCATTACGGCGAGTATTTTTTGCGGATACTCTTTTAGTGCACGGTTGTTCTGTATAACGTTGAACCCATTAACCAAAACACTAATTTACGTGTCAAATTGGTTCAAAATACTTGACAATGAGGATGGTCACCATGTGACCCATCTTTTATACATGGATGACCTGAGGCTATATTCTAGTTCGGACAAGAAACTGCAGCAAGTGATCGATGTTACAAAGCAGTTTTCCAATGTTATCCACATGCAGTTCGGACTAGATAAATGCAGAACAGTACTCACATTTTGCCAGAGGAGAAATAGGGACCGCAGAGCTTGAAAACGATTTAAAGAATAACATTGAGGCAATGACTGAGGGAGATTCATATAAATACCTGGGTATTCTCGCATCTAATGTTATTCAGCATACGAAAGTTGAGAAAAGCCTAACGACTGCCTTCACTACAACATACATATTGATTCTAATGAGTTCTCCTAACTCGGCAAAAAAGATCAAGGCAATCAACACCTATGCCACATCTGCCCTTTCGTACACCTTTGGGCTCATCAAATGCTTGAACACCAACTTTCAACAATTAAACAGAACCATCCACGCAGAGATGACAAAGCACCGAATCCACCACAGTAATCTTGGTAATCTTGAACACACGCCCTTGAATTTGTTCTCAGAGGAGGCCTTGCATATTGGGGCGGAAGCAATAGAGGAACTAGAAACGCGATGGAGGCAAAAATCCATCCACGGCGAGCACCCCAAGATGTGAGATCATTATGAAGTGGATACTGGGGCATTTAATACTTGGCTAAAAAACGGCGTCCTATTTCCAGAGAAAGAAGGATTCATCATTGCGATTCAAGCCAGGGTTCTCAGCACCATAAATTATTGCAAATACGTGTTACATCAAGACGTGGTCGACCGCTATCGATCATGAGTCCGTGGCTATGTTGAAAAACTGTGTTCACCTTGGAACAAGTATGAAAAAAAATTAAGGTAGGAATATGGCGATCCCATCGCCCAAGTGCCAGCACAAGGGTTAACTCTCCAATGCAATGAATTATCCGGTTACGTCACCAGTATTGCATAGTGCTACCCACAATAGGCCTCTCTCGGATGGCGGCCATGGTTTAGTTGGGAGTGGCAATAGGGTCAAACCAAGGCAGTGACCAGGAAATGGCCCCAGACAAAGGCAAAAACATCGTTTTGAATGGTCGGACCAACTCAGGTGTGACATCCTTACCTATTTGCAAGGAAGTTCACCGGCGAGGAGGTTACATTGAGAGGTTACATGAAAGTTGGGTCAATACGCACCCGGACATGCTCATACAAGGCCTTAGTATTGAAAGAATCAGGTATCTTCTTCACGCCGAAAGCGATATGAAGCCATTTATCAACAAGAAGTAGAACAACATCCTCCAGCAAACATACTAGCTCTTAAATCAAGACCACCTTGGCAGGTAGCTGATAATGCTAACATGAGAACTAAGTGATCCGCAATCCACCAAAAAGTCTTTCTCAGGATGGACAATTTAGCTGATCCTGCTACTGCTCTCTCTGATATACTCTCTGAAGATGTCAGTCTTTAGACTCTGAACTGTGCAGCTCAAGAGAAGGCGGTATTCATGCTTAGCGACAGTAGAAGTTATGATACTTCAGTACGCCTGGATAAGACTCGCGAGCGTATTGCTACCTTTAGTTGAAAATTGAAACGGCGAGACGGCATGCATCAAATGTTCAGTGCATGATTAGTTACATAAAATCAAATGAAAAATTAACTCTAAAAGTTAGGGCACTTGCTCTAAACTTTAGGAAGGCAAGTCACACGCTCAACAAGTGTAAACTCTTGACCATCAAGCACTATTAGACGCAAAATATAAGAGTTCTTTTTACTGCCAAGGAGCACCTTGAACAAAGAATTTTTCAGCGCCAGGGCCAGATAAAATCAACAATTTCAGAAAAATTTTTGGAAACAAATTTTATTGAAAAAGTTGTATTATTTTATTGAGAAAGCAAGCAGTCAGAAATGTTATCCAAAAAATAAGCCCGATAAACTTAAAAAGTATTGAATAACTTTGAGGATATGTTTCCAAAAATGGTAAAAAAAACTCCGTTTTTGCGACTATGTTTCCAAATATACAGAATAAAAAAAACGTCGAAATGCTAATCGAATTATACCGATAGTCTCGTTTGCATAATGTTATTATAACCTTCTACTATGATTGATAGACTTCAAATTCATTATATAATTTTCAAGAAACAAATTTTCCTTTTTTTCTTGTTAAAAATATTGCCCAATAGAGATTCCAGGAAAAATTATCTTGAAACAAAAGCAGCTGATCAAATAAAATACAGTTGACGAAGAACTGATTGCTTTATATTATTTGTATGCCATTCATATTCACTCAATAGTAAGGCAATAAAAAAAATTAGAGTAAATATTAAGTGACGAAGAAATGAAAATATTATAGAGGAATGGCGTGATTGTTTGATATTTACAGAGAGTCTGTGAAAAATGTAAAGTGATTGCGTCATTATAGCTAAGTATTCAGAAAATAGATGAATCTCTGACCAAATATTTCAATTTTCTACATAAAAAAGACGAATTTTCTATCCAAAATGAAGACTGCTAAAAAAATAGCTAAATTTTCAATGATATAATTATATGTGTAACGAAATATTGTTCCACATAATTGAATTTTCAACTAAAATTATGAATCCTCAGGAAACGCGAAAATTTGTATCATCAAAAAAGTTGAATTTTCAACCAAGTAGTTGAATTTTCAATCAAATAAAAATTATTTTTAAGAAGAAATACAATAGTTGATATTTCAACCAAGAAAATATTTTAATTTTCAATAAAAACTGTCAAATTACACTAAAAAGATTAATTCTCAGAAAAAGGTGTAGTAGTTGACATTTTAACCAAGAGATATTCAAATTTAAATTCCAAAGCAGTTTAATTCAACGACAAGTGGGAATTGTTTACAAAGTAGTTGAATTTTTAACCAGGAAAGATTTTGCAGCGAAAATACAAAAAAACTTTCAACCAAATTCTAGAATTTTCAAAAGGAGAAGCGATTTCTCTAGAGAACGGTTGAATCATCAACTCGAAAATATAAATTTTCCAGGGAAAAGTTAATTTTTAATCAAATAGGTGAATTCTCATACAAATAGCTTATCTTTCTAAGAAGTTGTTAAACTTTCAATACAAAAGACAATTTTCTACAAAATAGTTGAATTTTTAAACGGGAAACATGAATTTTCAACAAAAGATTGAATTTTAGACAAAAAATAATTAATTTTCAACAAAATTGTTGAATATTTACCACGTTAGTTGAATTTTTACCAGAAAATTCATTTTCAACAAAATCTTCACATTGCCAACCGGATATTTTATTTTCCTGTCAAATTATTGAACTTTTTAGCTAGTTGGCGAGTTTTCTACAAAACAGTAAAATATTTATTTCAACCACAACATATGAATTTTCAACTAAATAGTTGAATATCGTCTGAATATCATCTGATAAAACAAATTTTAAAAAACGTAGTTCAACTTTTTACCAAGTAGTTGAATTTCCTACCAAAAATACAAATATGAAATATAATTGCTTAATATTAAAATTAAAGAGATAAGTTTCCAACATAAAATAGAATATTCTTATTTTCAGTAAAGAAAAAAATCATTTTCAACTGGTACACACACAAATTTTCAGTTTAACGAATTAATTCTCAACCTAGAAAATGAATTTTTAGCAAACAACTTATATGTTCAATCAAATAGTAGAATTTTTAAACAAAAAATTCTCGTTTGTAGATTTTATAAAAAATTAGAATTTGATGTCAAGTTTCGCGAATTTAGAATGAGCTACTAAGATAGAAAATGCAGTTATCAGATATAATCCTGTTTTTGAGTCATAAATTACATGAATGAGAAAAAATTTCATATTTTAAAGTTTTTGTTTCGTGATTTCAATAACTAGTAAATAATTTTTAACACTACCAATCATTGGGACAACACATTTTTTAATCACTCGAAAATTGTGGCCTGTAGAGAGGAACATATTTATCAAAAATACATTGTTTATGGGGCTGTAAATAAATAATGGCTAGCCGTATGTAAAAATGTCACCTATATAAAAAGTTTCATTTTGTGCCAGAGAATAATAAAAAATTTGCAGAAAAATTTATTTTTTCCAATCGGAAATGAAAGGAATAAGTATCAGTTTGAGTGCTCTAAATATTTTCAAGATTTAATTAGCCAATAATTGGAGAATAATTTAAAAATACGTTATAAAAGTCGAAAACTTAGAAAATATTAATAAATAAATTATATCTCTATTGATATGATAAAATGGTTAAGTTATGCAATTTTAAACCTGAAGTGACCTGTCTTCAACTCTAAAACATTGTCTTCTGATTGTTTGAGTACTGTAAAAAAAAAAAAAATTTTCTCACAGTAAAACGAAAAGGGGTTCAGGACCTTCCTGGGCTACTTCTAACAAAGTTCTGTTTTCTATGTTCAAAATTTGTTCGGATGTACATTTTTCTAATTTTCCATAGAAAACCGCAATCATTCAGAGCTTTAGTGTCTAAGGGAGTAAATTTTCGTTCAGTAGCTCTTTACTTACGCAAAAATAGAGTATTGCCTATCCAAATAAGAATCGATAAAACTTAACTAATTACTAGCGAAATTTCTCCGAACTTTGCAGCAATCCACAAAGACTAGCCATTGCACATTTATCAAAGCCAAACTCAGCTGCCTTCAACTAAAACTGCCAAAAGAATAAGTAAATTAAAAAAATCATCAGACACCTGTCCAAGATTCTATTTAATAAAAATAATCACCCCAGACAGTTTCTCAAGATACACAGTCATATCCTCGTTTATACAGTGATATTTATCAACCACAGGAAACAACGCCTTGTACATTTAGCAAACCCCAATCAGCTAAAAAAGTTCTTAATTAAAAAAGTCAACCAAGATAACTTCGCAAGACTTCATATCCTCGTCTATACAGTAATATTAAACGAGCCGAAAAAGCAGCCTCTTGTAGATTTAACGAACCCTATCTCGCCTGCCTTCAACTAAAACGGTCAAAACAATTCAAACTGAAAAATAATCAATCCAGAAACCTAGGGCGGCTCTTGGCGATTCTTGAATATTTACTCGGCGATCGGTATATTAACTAGAGTCTTGGAGAGTTATCTGTATGCATTATTTTCAATATTGAAGTTTGTGTGGCTTTCGTTGACGGCCGCTGTGAAGTGTTTCGTTGAATATAATAAGGGTTTTTTTTTGTGATTGCTTGATTTAATTGTGTAGATGATTATATTAACGAGTCTTCGAATGATGTTTATGGTGATCATTTTTTATTACATATTGTTTTGGATCTTTTAAAAAATCACAGTTGAGACGCGGTTGGTTAAATGTACTAGTTGTTTTTTTTGGCTTGTTGAGCATTACTATACAAACGAAGATATGCATTTGATTCTGGGAAAGGTGTCTGAGGTGTTTTTTTTTTTCTTATCTGTGGGTTTTTCCATTGTTTTAGTTCAAGGCAGCTAACATGAAGATTGCTCGATGTACTAGCGGCTGTCATGTGTGGTTGTTGAATATTACTGGATGAACAAGGACATGAATTATTGTCTTGGGGGCAGTCTAGGGTGATCAATTTCAATTTTAAATAGCTTTGGATATTTTAGTTTGAGGCAGGTTGAACGGGGATGTTGAATTCACTAGGAGTTGATTTTTCGGGGTTTCTGAATATTACTGTGGTCACAAAGATATGCACGATAGGCTAAGAAAAGCGTCTAGGTTGACCATGTTCAATTAAAATTTTCTTTGGCTGTTTTAGATAATGGCAGCTGAGACGGGGTCCGTTAAATGAATTGAGTTTTTAGGGGATGCTCACTATTTCTGTGATATTGGCGATATAAAATAGAGTCATTAGAAGGTGGCGATATAAAATAGAGTCATTAGATGATTAGATTAGGTGATATAAAATAGAGTCATTAGAAGGGTGGTTATTTTTTGTCTATGATTTTTTCGGCTCTTTTAGTTTAATGCAGCTAACATGGAGATTGCTTCATGTACTAGGGGTTGCTTTTTGCGTTTTATACTCAAAGTTATAAGCCGCTCGTCTTGAACTCATAAAACCTCGACTCAAGATATGAATATATGTCTTCAAGACATAAATTAAAGTATGGCCTTATGCTTGAAAATTTTCTTTTTTTTCTGTCAGCGGAAATAATTTTACTCGTTAATGATGATGATTTTACAAATTGGCCCTAAGAAAAATCGATGCAAGGTTCAATTTAGTCTGCAGCAGGTTCAATATCAGAATTTGACCACATTATTATGTATTTTATTTTTCTTACATATAAAAGTATAATATTTCTGAAAAAATTGATTCTACAGTTTGAGGAATGCTGCAATATAAGCTAAAGCTATTACATTTGCTTACTTCGCATACGTGTACCCGATTGTGTTAAAAAATACGATTATAACGTATTTTTGGTGAACGATGAGAAGAAAATCATCTTCGCACACAAGCAAGATGCAGACATCCGTAACCTTAATTGAAATAAAGATTTCATATTAAAGATTTAACCACCAAGATCTCTTCTATAATCCACAATTCGCTATTAATTTATTCATATGAAATCACCCCAAAATGATCTAACAATATGCTCTATTAAAAATTATGATAAATTTCTAAAAATGTTGAACATTTTACGAAATTTCAGTTACAAATTTAAAGTTTTTAATCACAGTTACGGAATTTTCTGATACATTGTGTTTAAAAATTCCGCACCTCGCACCAACAAAATTACGCAACCTTTTTTTTAAGCGTATAAATTGAAAAGAATCAAACAACGATCAGTGCTTTCATAATTTTAGTGATGAAAAATGTAATGTCGCATGGTAATTAAAAAAAAAATGTTTTCCACATATCGTTTCTCGTTTCGTTTACAGAAACTTTACATTTTTTTTATTATTTTCATGTGGCCTGAGAAGAGAGTTGAAACAAATTTATGAGTTAAAAAAATAGTGGTCTTTTTTTCATTGAAACAGAAATAATTTTATGGAAAGAATTGTACGTAAGAATCTTCTGGAACCGTTGCAGACCCTAAAAGTGTTACGTATTATAGGAATGACCTCTTCGCGGCAGGCCAAAAGGTGCTGAGGGACATTTTGACAAAAATGGGGTTTTGGCCCAAAAGTTATTTAAAAATCAATTACACATCCTGTTAAAAGGATTTTCTCGGAAGCGCATTTTTTAGTATAGTAGTAAAAAGTTGGTATGCCGCAGGGTGTCAAGGTAAATGCTTTACATGACTCCCATGCGCAGGAAAAATATTATTTTCTTCCAATTTTTGTAACTTCCTGACCTTTCACAAGTAATACTTCTCTTCTTAAGCGTTTGCCAATAATTGACATACAAAAATTAAATTTTTTTAAGTAGAATACCAGTGCCATCCTAACCTAAAACTTGAAAACTTTTCAAATTTTCTTTTTTTTTTAAATACGAAGATTTTGTGATGTAACTAGTTTGTTTTTCATTCGTCAACTAAATGGATACCAAGTAATGTAAAATTTAATATAAATATTATCACATTTGATTGCTTTTGAGAGCAAAAAAGCAGAAAACAGTCTGTTACACTGCTACGCAGTCACACAAAAATTGCATTTCCCCACATCTCGAAAGCATACTTTTATTTTTGTAAAAAGTTAAAAAATTCTACTTTCAATCGCTACTGCAAATCGATTTTCAAAACCTGTGAAATTCAAGTGTCAGCATTCTCGTTCGATTTTTTCGGAACTGATTAACTTTTTTACATCAAACTTTGTTTACCCATATTTACAAAATCAATATCTCGGGAGCATGTTTTTATTTATTTTTTAAATTAAAAATTGAATTTTTTATCTCAAACCGCAGCCGAGTCCGCCACAATTTTAGGTTAGTATTAGTTTCACATTGTCAACTTTCATATCTATGTCCTCTAAACTGACTTTTATCTTTAAATGGTGATTTCGATTTTACAGAATGTTTTTTCGCTCTTCAGTAAAGTTGCTGAAATGTGCCTTAGCACGTTTCGGTCTATCACCCTTCAAATCTCTATATTTTTTTCAAATTTAGTGCGAAAACGTCACCAAATTTCAAATAATGATCTACATAATTTAGAAAAATGCAAAGCAATCACTATTTTTATTAATATTATCGACATTTATTCAAATACGCTAAATAACGATCTAAAAAAGGATTTTGTAAGTATTCACACATTTTTGAAAAGTTTGACTCTAGGACAGAATCTAGAAAAAAATTATAAAAATATCGCAACAGTTCAGAAAAAACTATGGTGACTGAACTTCAAAATGAGCCCAAGAACTTTGAAGAATGTTAATTATTTCCGGAGTTTTATCAATTTTTCGAAAACATGGAAATTGAACTTTTTTTGTATCATTTTCATCAAAATTGAAATTTACCTACAACATCAACTTATTGGATGAAGAATTTTGATTTAGTTTTATCATGGATGTTGTAAACATGTAGTTTTAGTAAATTCATAGCAGCATACGCGTTGTTAAATTTAAAGCCAAAATATGTTATTGCCAAAATTAATTCATAAAAATTAAATTTTTGAACTCAAGTATGAAGTCTTAATGCAAAAATTATGTAAAATAGTCATATTCTGTGCTTTTCGTCATATTTCAGTATACACAGTAAAAAATAATGTTGAAAATGATATCGAAATCCGTATCATTCTGATATGCAACAAAAGTGATACCTAATTCAAGAGCATTTTGAATGAATGATCGAACTGCAAGATACCATCGATAATGATCGAGATTCGAGATCACTGTCCAGCTGAGACAAGATGGCCGACGCTGCCGGTTTGAAGCGGGTTTCTCTTTGATTACGTGTTTCAACGTGTTTGTACAGTGACGGTAAACTGATTGAGCTTCTAAAAGTGTTTTTTTTTTCGTGGATTAATAAAAGAAGGCGGTAAGTGTTTAACCTAGATTTTTACTTATTTGCATTATTGCAACAATTTAAGAAATTTGATTAGTTTGTGTCTTGACAACTCAACCTGTACAGTGCTCAATCCACCCGAACTCCAATTTTATGGAAAATAAAGTGCCTCGTCATCCCGAAATTCGGGATGAGTAGTCAGTTATTTTTCATGAGCCAATCATGAAAAATGAGTCAAGTTTTGTCTAATTTGTGTTTTCTTTTGATTATGTCCAGCTACGAGACAAGGTTGCCAACGTTGCCGGTTTGGAGCAGGGTACGCTTTGATTACGTGTTTCAACGTGTTTCTACAGTGACGGTGAACTGATTGAGTTTCTAAAAGCTTATTGTGAGTTAATACAAGGAGACGGTAAGTGTTTAACATATATTTTTATTTATTTGCATCAATTCAACAATTTAAAAAATATAATTAGTTTGTGCCGTGCCAACTCAACCTGTAAAGTGCTCAATCCAGCCGAACCCCAATATTATGGAAAACAAAGTGCCTCGTGGTCGCGAAATTCGGGATCTGCAGTCAGTTATTTTTCATGAGTTTGGCTCATGAATATGGAGCCAAGTTTTACCTCATTTGTGTTTTCCTTTGATTCAATAAATTAAAATTGTTTTTAAAAAATCATAAAAATTAATAAATATTTAGGCATGCAAAAGTTTTGTAAAAATTGGCATACATAATATTTTATTATTATGAACTGAAATCCTTTTTTTGATCGGCCAATAAAATAAGCCATAGGTATATTTATCAACCGGTTGTTAATATACAGGGGCCTGAAAATTTCGCTTTTTCATCCAAACGTTAGTGTAACTTCTTTTAGGATAATCCGATTGAAACCTAATTATAGGGTTTTGGAAAGCTCTTTTCATGTACTTTGAGACGATCATAACACTTTTTTCTTCATCTCGAATTTTTTGAAAAACAAAATTCAAATCGATTTTTTGAAAAATTACTACTTGATGTAAAATTAACTTATATGTTGAAAATTCATAGAGTCGGAAGAAAAATTAGACTATTTTTTGGAAAATTCATCTATTTTGTTGAGATTTCATCTTTTTGGGTGGAAAATTTATCTTCTTTTCTCAAGAATTCGTCTTTAGCTGTGGATTGAAATTTTTTGTTAAAAATTCGTCTCTTTGGTTCAATTTAACTAGTAGAAAATTCGTTTATTTTTGTTGAAATTTAATTTTCAATTTGAAAATGTAATTATTCCATGCTTGGTTGAAAAATGATCTTGTTTAGTTGAAAATTTGACTATTTGGTTGAATTTTTAACTATTTTAGTGAAGAATTTAACTATTTGGTTAAATATTAAACTATTTATTGGAAAAATGAACAAAATATTTGGAATAAAAAAAACTTTTTTGTTAAAATTCTTAGTTTCGGGTCGAATATTCAATTGTTTTGTGGAAAATTCATGTATTTAGTTGAAAATTCATCTTTTCGAGCTGAAAATTAATCTTTTTTTAAAGTCATCATTTTTATTGAGGATGCAACTATTTTGTTAGAAATTCGTGTTTATTAGTTGAATCCAACCTGCTGAAAGTTATTTATTTATTTTTTTTTTTTGAAAATACATGAAATGCGAAATATTAAATCTTTCTTTGAGAATTCATCTTTTTTGTTTCAGAACTGAACGATGCTTGGTTAAAAATTTAACTTTTTTGTTAAAAATGTAATTAATTAATTTAATTAATTGATTAATTAAATTAATTTTGTTAAAAATTCAACTATTTTTTATGCGGTCGAAAATTTTGCTCACTATAGAATAACTCATTAGAAACGCTAAAAAACGCAGAATAAAGAATAAAACTTAGCAAAAATTAAGGAAAAACGACGTATTTGGTAACGTAGTTTATCGATGACCTCTTACCACGAGATAAGCTAATTAGGCAATATAAAAATTATTAAGATCAAATTTCGTCGGGTAGTTTTGTAACAATTTTTCAGAAACCATTTATACGTCCTGTGATTAACGTTAACTGACTTGTCGAAATCGATTAATTTACTTTAACATTCAATTTTAATTCACCATTTAATATTGTCCGATGGAAAAAATTCGTTTAATTTCTTTTTTTGAACCTCAGAAGGTGAGTTATTACTCTTAACTTTGCATTTCTTTAACCACGCTATTATATTTGTGGATAATTTGATTATGTACTCATGCACTTCAGAGCCGGCATAGCCCTAGGGGGCACAGGGGGCAATGCCCCCTATAAATCGTCCATGTAGGGGAAATGTATTGATTTGCCCCCCCCCCCTGAAATCGAATTATTAAATTTATCGGGTCACTCGAACTGAAGATCTTTCAATTCTTTCTTGCTCTGTTCAATCTATGAAATCTATCTGGAATCATTGTGAAATAATACAAGTCTTTGTGAAGCCTTTTAAATCTATCCGCAATATTTGAAATCTTTGTAAAATCTTTATGAAATCTTTGTGAAATCATTGCATATTTGAAATATTTGGTAATATTTGTGAAATGATTTAAATGTTTTTTAATACTGTAGGAAATCATTAAAATCTTTTAAATCCATCCGAAATCTTTAAAATCTTTAAAAAATCGTTGTCTCTTTGTAATCTATCTGAAATCTTTTTGAAATAATAGAAGTCTTTGTAAGAAATTTTCAATCCATTCGAAATCTTTGAAAAAAATTCGAAATATTTGTGAAATCTTCGGGAAATAATTGCAATTTTTGTTAAATCTGTGGAAAATCTGTTCAAAATATTTAATTGTAAATTTATTTCAATCTTTGTAAAATCTTTCGGTCATGTTTCTACAATCTATCTGAAATCTTTGCAAAATATTTGAAATCTTTGTGCAATCTTTATGAAATCTTCAGGAAATCATTTCAGTTTGGTTGAGTCTGTCGAAAATCGTTGCAAAATATTTAAAATATTTCGTAATACACGAGAACACCGATATAAGGCCAGTTTCGAGGGTTGCCTCGCAGTAGCTGTGGCACTAAATTCGTCGTTGGACGAATGGTGCGTTGTGGCGACTCATTGTTGACACTGCTTGTGCGCTGAGAAACTGCGTGGACCAGCAGTTCTAGGAAGAACTAAATCAGTCGGCCTTATATTGTAGTTCTTGTGTATTTGTGAAATTATTTAAGTCTTTGTTAAATATTTCGGAAATCATTGAAATATTTCTGAAATCTTTGCAAATATTTTTGAAATATTTGGCAATATTTGTGAAATTATTGAAATCTTTGGGAAAGCATTTGAGTCTTTGTAAAGACTTTTAAATCTATCCGAGATCTTTGAAATCTTTGGGATAACATTGAAATATTTATGCAATATTTGAAATCTATCTGAAATGTTTGAGAAATATTTGAAATCTTTGTGTAATCTTTGTGAAATCTTTGTAAAATCTTTGTGAATTCTTCGAAAAAATTGCGAAATATTTTTTAAATGTTGGGTAAAATTTGTAAAATTATTGAAATCTTTGAGAAGTGATTGAACTTTTTGTGAAGTCTTTGAAATCTTTGTGAAATCATTGGGAAATCATTGAAATCTTTGTTCAATCTTTAAAATCTATCTGTAATCTTTGTGAAATAATAGAAGTCTTCGTGAAATCTTTTGAAATCATCATAAATCTTTGCGAAATATTCGAAATCTTTGTGAAATCTTTATGAAATCTTCGGGAAATCATTGCAATTTTGTCAAATATTCGGAAAATCTTTGAAAATCTTCTTAGAATATTAAAAATATTTGGTAATATTTGTGAAATTATTCAAATGATTCTGAAGTCTTTCGGAAATCATTGAGATTTTTGGGAAATCATTGAAATCTTTATGTAATCTTTGAAATCTAATTGAAATCTTTGTGAAATAATTGAAGTCTTTGTGAAATCTTTTAAGTCTATCTGAAATGTTCAAGAAATATTCTCAATCCTCGTGAAATCTTTGACAAATCATTGAAATCTTGCTGAAATATTGGAAATATTTGGTAATATTTGTGAAATTATAGAAATCTTTGAGAAATCATTAAAGTCTTTGTGAAGACTTTTAAATCAATCCGAGATCTTTGAAATCTTTGGGAAATCATTTAAATCTTTATGTAATCTTTGAAATCTATCTCAAATCTTTGCGAAATATTTGTGAAATATTCGGTAATATTTTTGAATCTATTGAAATCGTTGAGAAATTATTATGGAATCTTCGATAAATCATTGCAATTTTGTAAAATATTCGCAAAATCTTTGGAAATCTTTAAAAAATCTTTGGTAATATTTGTGAAATTATTCAAATCATTGTGAAATATTTCGGAAATCATTGAAATCTTTGTGAAATCTTTTAAGTCTATCTGAAATCTTTGCAAAATATTTCCAATATTCACAATATCCTTCAAATCTTTGGGAAATCATTTCATTCTTTGTGAAGACTTTTAAATCTATCCGAGATCTTTGAGATCTTTTTGGAATCGTTGAAATCTTTATGTAATCTTTGAAATCTATCTGAAATAATTGAAATCTATCTGAAATCATTGAAATCTATTTGACATCATTAAAATCTTTGGGAAATCATTGAAATCTTTGGGAAAATATTGAAATCTTTGTGAAACATTTTTAATCTATCCGAAATCTTTGTGAAACCTCTAAAATCTTTGGGAAATCATCGAAATCTTTGTGCAATCTTGGAAATCTTTGTAAAAGCTTTAGCAATATGAAATTTATACCTGTATTTATCATTGATTATTTACTATTAATTGTTTAATTATTATTTATGTTCAATTTTTACATAGTATAATATTATTATACAATGTATAATTTGTATTATTCAATATTATAAGCCTATGCCCCTGGCCCCCTCTAGAAAAAAGGCTCCCCCGCTTTTGATGCATTTGTGTAATATATAATTGCGAAGGTATTAGCAAAATTTACACGATGTCGAACTAAAAACTAATATAAATAATTGGTGTAATGTAAGGTTTATGTGAGCTGCGATATGGATGTCAACCCACGCCAGAGACTGCAGTTCAATTACTGCAACCAAGATTTCGATGATAGAAGAGGATTTAATCGACATGCATTTGAATTTCACGCGCATTTACCCAATTTTCAAGTTGAATGTGGGATACAAGACTGTCGTGCAATTTATAAGAAATATGGATCTGTTCGATCTCATATGTCCAGAATGCACAGAGATATTAACAATCAGAGAAATAATATTTTTATTCCATTGCAAGGCGAAAAAGAAAATGTTATTTTTGATGAGGAGAATGCAGTGCAGAATATAGAGGCGATTCCTGAAGAAGTCGTGGAAGAGGTTCCGGATGAGAGGATTGATGATGGAAATCCAATTATAAACGACAATAATGGAGTCATTCATCACCCTCCAATGGAAGTTGATGTTTCAGATGCAGAAAAACATGCTGTCGGCTTAATCATCTTCAAAACACGAGGTCATTCCAACATGTCACAAAAAGTGTTACGTATTCTTTGCAAAATATGCAGAGTACACATGTTAAATCATCTCTAGAACACGCCAGTAATGTTTTAGCACAAGAAGCCAACTTAAACTCGGGTGATTACATTGACATTGAAGAGGAAGTGCAATCAGTGGATTACATTTATGGTCTAGATAGTTTGTACCAGCAGCATAAGTACATTGACGAATATTTTAATATTCTTCATCCGTCGAATGTCGAGGTGGGAAGACAATTTAAAGTAAATGGCTCTTCTACAAACGACACAAATCCCGTCACGAAATTGAAAATTGAGACCATGAGTTATATTCCGATATCAGAAGTTATAAAGAGATGGGTGGTAAATGAATCCTTTTTTAACGTTTTACGAGGACAAAATCTAGATAGAAGATTTTTTGCATATCGCTCATCCTTACCCTTCATATGCCTGTTTGCCATAATGCGCTATACTGACATTAAAGAGTACGACTTTACAGAATTGCTACAACGAGTAGTAGAAGACCTACGGAGCATGCAAGAAGGTATCCTTTTACCTAACGGAGAATCTGTGCACATTGGATTGTGCGCTATGACAGATGACAATAAGGGTGTGCATCAGATATTGGGATTAAAGGAAGCTTTCCGTCACTCATATCGATTTTGTCATGCCACTTTTGAACAAATTAGAAGCATGCATGAAGAACATGAGGCTTTCTTGCGAACACCAGAATCATATGAAACACAAGTACAGACAATAGAGAATGCTGTTGGAGCAGAAAAAGAAAGATTAAAATCGAAATACGGAATTAAGAAACGATGTATCTTGAATGAAGTAGTCAGATTTAATGTCTCAGGTGCAGCTCCTCCAGATACAATGCACGATTTTTTAGAAGGTATACTTCCTCTGATGATAAAGCTATTATTGAACCAACTATGCAATGTTGAAAGAGTAGTCAAACTAGATGAATTGAACAAAAGGATACAAAACTTTGATTACGGCTACAGTGAAATGTGTTCAAAGCCGTCCGAGATAAAAGAACAACACCTCACAGAAGGCAAATTACGACAATCAGCCTCTCAAGTGTGGTTGCTCGGACATATGCTACTACTCATTCTTGAAGTTTCGTTTTTGCAAATAATTCATATTTAAAAAACTATATTTATCTTTTGGAAATAATGGATATAGTTTTCGGCCATTAAATCAGCTTAGGTATGATTGGGTACTTATCCTGGTGAATTACCGATTACCTTGAAACATTTTCCGAGATATATGATTTGCCCTTAACACCTAAGCAACATTATCTTGTACATTATCCACGGTATATCACAATATTTGGGCCACCGTATCAGTATTGTTCGATGAGACTGGAAGCAAAACATCAAAGTTTCAAAAGAATATCACAGGCTATGCGTAATTTTAAAACCTTGCCAAAAACCTTAGCTGAAAGACATCAGCTTCTGCAAGCGGATGTTTTGTCGAATTCGCTAATAAAGAAAACATCATGCGGACGTCAACAGAAAATTAGAGCATTAAACGTTCCTTTTCAGCATCTTTTTCCAAATGTGCTGTTAATGCGCACAAAAAAATGGGTGGAAATGAATGGTGTGAAATACATGGCCAAAAAATGCTTTATAGCCATCGGTTTTACCACAGAAAACCTTCCTATTTTCGCTAACTTGCAAGAAATCGTCTTGGAAAATACGAAACCTATTTTTATTTGCAAGACTGTTACCACTCTGGAACTGAGCTCTGAGCTTATGGCATATGAAATTCGTATGAACAATGATTTTGTGAAGTATACGATAGAAGATCTTAAAACCCATAGCGTTTTTCATTCTCACGTAGTACAAAACACTAGCTATGTTTTTGTCAAGCAATGCTTCAGTGACCTGTACTGATTGCAATAACCCATAGCTATTCGAAAACTTCCATATTTTTTTTTTACTTTGTCTTGATTTTCAATTGAAAGTTCATTTCAGCATAATGGAGTTTGTTGAAGATTTGAGATGAATCAAGCGTGGCCACTGCACTGCCTGCAAAGAATGTATTTGCTATGAACGCATACCCGCAAAAACTTCATCTTCATCGCTGTGTGCATATTGTGACTGTCCACCCATTAAACACAGGAAAGTTGGTTAGTAACATTAATTGTACCAAAGTTAGATATAAATTGATCAGGTCCTCACAAGAAGATTAGGCTGCTCGTTTCTTCCAATGTTGTTCAATGAATCTAAAAGGCTTCAAAAAATATTTTCTGACTTCTAGACCCTTCAACGAGTTGATTTTACCACCTGAAGCATCTATTATCCTTTGGAAACTGTTTTATGGATTTATATTTCCTATGAAGCACTTTTAACTGAATAAGAGGTCCTTCGAAGGGGTAAAATTATCATTCGAAGCTTTTAGAAGTCATCGAACAGAGTTTCATGAATTCGAAACTGCAAGAAAGTAATAGTTTCTTACTCTCAAGAGCCTCCTGAGACTCCAAATTATTACTTGAAATCTGAGAAATTCTTCCATTGCTGTTCAATGAATTTAAAAGGCTTCAAAAATATTTTCTGTCTTCTAGACCATTCAAAGAGTTAATTTTATCACCTAAAATCTAGAGATAAAATCAACACTTTGAAGGATCTTTTACTCAGAAAATGTTATTTGGAGCCTTTTAGATTAATTGAAAAACGTTCAAAGAAAAACTACTTTGCAAGCATAAAGAAATGATTTGGCAAGAGAGCTAGTAAACATTAAAGAATTTCAGCTTTTCCAATATATTTTGGAATTTCTCGTTTCATATTTAATCTTTTGTAATATCGATAATTCAAATGCTAGTGACCTCAAGGCATTTTTCTGAACTTATGTTTTAGATTGTGAAGAAGTCCAAGGACTTATCTTGGGCTTAGACCCCTCTGAATTATTTGTAGAAAGTTTGCCGAGTTGCAGTTATAAAGAAGGAAATGATTCGCATATTCGCAATGATAAATCAAATGGAGCTCTTCAGGTCAACACTGCCGATAGAATTCAAAACGGACGAGAAGCTGCCAATAAATTGTCTTTACAGGACAATGAAAATTATTTAGTAAGGCTTTATTTAGAGTTTTATTGCTTATTATATAGTGCTGAAGTCCTAAAAGAAAAAGTGGTCTGGCGGTACTTTCCATAAACTATGTTACCGGTTTTAATCGGAGGGTGGGGGTAAAAACTAAGATGAGAAACAGGGGGAGGGTTATAAGTATAAATAACGTTAGGAACTTAGATAAAATTTAGTTAAAGTACATTTTTTTATTGAAAAGACTACTATTATATTTTTGTTTCAGCATGTATCTCGTTTGGTTAAAAATTCCATTATATGCTTGAAAATTCGTTTAATGTTTGTTTGAAAATAAAATTTTTAACTGACAATTAAACTATTCCATTTTTGGTTTAAAATAGATCTTTTTTAGTTAGTCCAACTTCTTGGTTGAAGATTCTTCTTTCTTCGTAGAAATTTAATCTTTTTGGTTGAAAATTTATTCTTTTTGGTTGAAAATGCAATTGTATGGTAGAACATTATTCTTCTCGATGGAAAATTTATCTTTTTGGTTGAAAATTTAACAACTTTGCTGAAAATTACTTTTTTCTGGTCAAATTTTTTTAAATCTGAAAATGTAAGTATTCCACATTTGTCTCAAACTTTATACTGTACATTTTATAAGTTAAGGATTCAACTTTTTTGTAAGAATTCATTTATTTTGTTTAAAAGATGTCTTTTTGGGTAGAAAATTAATCTTATTGGTTAAAAACTGAACTTTTTGGTTGAAAATTCAACTGTTTCGTATAAAATTAATTTATTTTGTTAAAAAGTCATCTTTTTTGGAAAGGACTTTATTCTTGTTTCTTGAAAGTTAAACTTTTTGGTTCAGAGTTCAACTATCTGATTATAAATTCATCTTTCTTGATTGAAAATTATATTTTTTCGTTAAAATTCATCTTTTACGATTTAAAAGTCTACTGTTTTCTGAAACGTTGGACTTTCTAGCTTGAAAGCTTTACTCTTCTGCTGAAAATTTATCTTTGATGGTAGAAAAGTCATCTTTTCGGGTTAAAAATGAACTTTTTTTTATGAAAACTCAAGTGTCTTCGAAAAAAATGTGTCTTTTTGTCTTCAAAATACAACTATGTTGTTAAAAAGCATCCATTTAAATTGAAATTAATCTTTTATGGTAGAAAATTCATCCTGCTTCGCTGAAAATTTATCTTTCTTGGTTGAAAAGTAACTTTTTTGTTAAAAATTCAACTGGCTTCGAAAAAATTCGTCTTTTGGCTTCAAAATCTTACTATTTGGTTAAATTTTCAACATTTTTTGACAAACTTGTTTCTTTTACTGGCTGAAAATTCAACTATTTTGTTGAAAATGCAATATATTTCTGCTTGAAATCTTAGGAATTAAAAGTGTATTGAAGTCCATATTTTATCTACATTAATTTCATTTAAAAGAATTTATAAACGTAAAATCCGTCTTTAGCTAACGACTACGTTACTTTCGGGGAGGGGGAGGTCAAAAAAGCC
>JAABKJ010005679.1:6029-22761 GCA_011634705.1 Andricus grossulariae | reverse complement strand
TTATAATTTGATATTAACAATTTGTATTGCTACAAATAGCAGTTCAACATGGTTATATGATTCTGAATATTTATTTATTGTTTCGTTATAATCCAAGTCAAAGGAAAGTGCAAATATTACAAAAACCAATTAAATCACATTTCTCACGATTGCTATAAACAAATTCACAGCTTGATCAATTTTAAATTTTGCAAATAATTTTTTTTTTAACTCAAATCAAATGGTCTTTTTAACAATCTTTCAATTATTCTGATTAAATCCGAAAAGATTTTTGAACCTTACTAATCCTTTTTGTTTCAAAAATGCTAATATCCTCTAATTTCAACGAACAAAGATTTAATTGATAAAAAGCACTTTCTCTTTACACTTTTTGGATGGATTTTCTAAATAGATTTCACAGAAAATCTTATATGATTTTATTTGATTAAATTTTTCAGATTTTCGGTAATCGTGAATAGCGTCTGAAAAACTTTTTTTGGTTGAAAATTCATGTATTTTGTTAAAGATTATTCCTTTTCGATAGAAAATTAATCTTTTTGGTAGAAAATTTATTTCTTTGGTTGAAAATTAGTTTCTTCTTAATAAAAATTGACTTTTTCAATTAAAAATTTAACTACATTCTTTGCCGATTTTTTTATAGACATTCTAGCTTTTTGCTAGCAAATTCATTCGTTTGGTTGAAAATTTAACTATTTCGTTTGAAAATTCAACTATTTCTTTGAAAATTTATTTTATTTAGTTAAAAACTTATTTCTCTTACCTAAAATTAAACTATTCTATTTTTTCTTTTTTTTGAATTCATCTTTTTTAGTTAAAAATTCATCTACATATTTTCTTAAAAAATTGCATTTTTTTGGTAGAAAATTAACCTTTTCGGTTGAAAATTCATGTATTTTGTTAAAAATTTGTCCTTTTCAGTAAAAAAACAATATTTAGGCTGAAATTTGATTTATTTGGTTGGTAATTAGTTTTTTCATCGATAAGTTAATTTATTAACTAAAAATTTAACCATTCGATTTTTCGTTGAAATTTTTTTTTATAGATGTTTAATTTTTTGGTTGAAAAATTAACTATTTTTTGAAAATTCATCTCATTTTGTTAAAAACTTATTCCTCTAATTTAAAATTAAACTATTCTTTTTTTTGTACATTTATTTTTTTTAGTTGATAATGCATTTATTTTGTTGAAAATTGGTCTTTGGTAGAAAATTCATCTTCTGGGTTGAAAATTTAACTATTTGATTATAAATTTATTTTCTTGATTTTCGATGCATCATTTTAGTTGAAACTTTTTTTTTTGTTAAAAATTTTATTGAGAATTCTTTTTTTTTTAATTCTTTTTTTTTACTAAAATCTAGCTATTCTATTTTTATCATAAAATTGATCCTTTTTAGTTGAAAATTTTGGATAAAATTTTATTTCTTTGTTGATTGAACAATCTTGGTTAAAAATTCCACTCTTTTTTTTTTAATTTGTATGTTTCGGTTCAATTCAACAGTTTTTTATTGAAAATTAAAATATTTTTTGGTGGAAATTTCAACTATTACACTTTTTGTTAAGAATTCATTTTTTATCTAAAGACAACTATTTCCTTGAAAATTTCCTCTTTGTAACCAAAGAATATTGACTTGATTATTGGCTTATGAGTTCCTTTTAGACCTTAGTTGAACGCACTTAAAGGATTTTTGGCGCAGATCAATATAATTATTATTATTAATAATTTTGAATTTTTTTAAAATTAGTTTTTTTTTAAAACCTTGAAAAATATTGATCTTGCAAAAAAATGTTTCCCATACAAGTTGTAGATCTCGTTGCTACACATATTTTATATATTGATACTTTTTTTCTAAGATTAATATTTTTCGAGAAAAATGACAAAAATGAATTTTCAGATTTCTTGTTAGAAAAGGGGGCGTTGGAAAAAGGGGCCGTTGGAAAAGGGTTTCGGCGTGAGAAGGTGGAGAAGGTGTGTTTCACATCTACTCACGACGACCCCCTTTTCCAACGTCCAAAAAAACAACGCGTTCTAATTTTGGACATTTTGAATGGCCCACACTCCCTCCCACCACTCATGCTGACTCCTTTTCCAGCTCCCCCTTTTCCAGAAAAAGGTCTGAAAATTCATTTTCGTCATTTTTCTCGAAAAATATTAATTTTAGAAAAAAAGTATGAATATAAAAAATATGTGTTTCAAAGAGATCTACAACTTTTGTTTCCAACATATTTTCCCATGATTAATATTTTTCGAGTTATTGAACAAAAACTAATTTTTCAAAAAGTCAAAATTATTAATAACTTAATTTATATTGATCTGCACCAAAAATCCTTTTAGTGCGTTTAACTAGGGCCTAAAAGGAACCCCTAGACCAAGTATCAATTCAATAGTCCTGAGTGACCTTTTCGGAAGGATACCCCATTTTTTCAAATACATTCATAAATAACGGAAACTTTATAATAGAATAGTTCCTATACTTTCGGTGCCGAATCGATCTTCTCTAAATATTTGCAGTTTAACGTAAACGACTCCAGGTTTTATTTGACTTGATAAACTCTAAGCCGAGCTATATTCGTTACGAAAACATGAACTTCTACGAATAAGAGTTCTACTTTGGAAAACATTTCCTTTCAAGTCAGAGCTGAAGAGAAATTAATTTCCCACACTCAGAAGTCAAAATCAGGAATTTACTGTTCATAATTCTCTACAGGCTCTATTTATTGACTAATATTAAATATTGTAGGTCAATCGATTCGTCTCGAGTCCAGAAATTTTTTATGTTCTTGCATCAACTTTGAATTATGTTGATAAAAAGTTTTGATTTGAAAAACAGACGTTTAAAAATATTTTCAATCATGATAACTTCTATACTCTTCAATAAAATGAATTAATATTTAGGTCAATCAATTTATCTTGACTCAGGGACCCTTTTTTATGCTTACATAAAGTTCGAATTACATTAACTTGAAAGTTTTACGGTAAACAACTTTTTTTTAATATTATGAATGTCTGTAACTTCTCTACTCATCAATAAAATGTATTATTATTATAGGTCAATCAATTCGTTTTCAGTCAAAGAATCTTTTATAGTGTCGGATCAACTTTGAATTATGTGGAAAAATAGTTGTTTTTTTAAATAGAAATTCCATCTTTTAAATCTAACACATGACTACAACTTCCCTACTCTTCAATAAAATGTATTGATATTATAGGTCAATCAATTCGTTTTCAGTCAAAGAATCTTTTATATTGTCGGATCAACTTTGAATTATGTGGAAAAATAGTTGTTTTTTTAAATAGAAATTCCATCTTTTAAATCTTACACATGACTACAACTTCCCTACTCTTCATTAAAATGTATTGATATTATAGGTCAATCAATTCGTTTTAAGTCGAAGAATCTTTTATATTGTCGGATCAACTTTGAATTATGTGGAAAAATAGTTTTTTTTAAATAGAAATTCCATCTTTTAAATCTTACACATGACTACAACTTCCCTACTCTTCAATAAAATGTATTGCTATTATAGGTCAATCAATTCGTTTTAAGTCAAAGAATCTTTTATATTGTCGGATCAACTTTGAGTTATGTTAATAAAAAGTGGTAATGGGGAAAAAATACTGTTTAAAATATTTTTATTAATGATAACTTCCCTACTCTTCAATAAAATAAATTAATATTTAGGTCAATCAATTTATCTTAAATCAGGGACCCTTTTTCATTCTCACATAAACTTTGAATTATATTAACTTGAAAGTTTTACTGTAAACAACTGTTTTCAAATATTATGAATGACTATAACTTCTCTACTCTTCAATAAAATGTATTAATATTATAGGTCAATCAATTCATTTCAAGTCAAAGAATCTTTTATATTGTCGGATAAACTTTGAATTCTGCGGAAAAATAGTTTTTTATAGGAATTCCATCTTTTAAATCTTACAAATGACTATAACTTCCCTACTCTTCAATGAAATGTATTAATATTATAGGTCAATCAATTTATTTTAAGTCGAAGAATCTTTTATATTGTCGGATCAACCTTGAATTATGCGGAAAAATAGTTTTTTTATAGAAATTCCATCTTTTAAATCTTACAAATGACTATAACTTTCCTACCCTTTGATCAAATGTATTAATATTATAAGTCAATCAATTCGTTTCGAGACAAGGAATCTTTTATGTTTCTGCATCAACTTTGTATTATGTTAATAAAAAGTGATGATGGAAAAAACAGACTTTTTAAAATATGTTTAATAATGATACCTTCCCTACTCTTTAATAAAACAAATAATTATTCAAGTCAATCAATTTATTTTGAATCAGGGACCTTTTTTTATCGTTGCATAAACTTTGAATTATATTAACTTGAAAGTTTTACTGTAAACATCTGTTTTTAAATATTATGAATAACTATAAATTCTCTACTCTTCAATAAAATGTATTAATATTATAGGTCAATCAATTCGTTCTAAGTATAAGAATCTTATATTGTCGGATCAACTTTGAATTATGCGGAAAAGTAGTTTTTTTTTTAAATAGAAATTCCATCTTTTATATCTTACACATGACTACAACTTCCCTACTCTTCAATAAAATACATTGATATTATAGGTCAATCAATTCGTTCCGAGACAAGGAATCTTTTATATTTTTGCATCAACTTTGAATCATGATAATAAAGAGTATTAATGGAAAAGAAGACTTTTAAAAATATTTTTAATAATGATAACTTCCCTAGTCTTCAATAAAATGAAATAATATTCAGGTCAATCAATTTATGTTGAATCAGGGATCCTTCTTTATTCTTATATAAACTTTAAATTATATTAACTTGAAAGTTTTACGGTAAACAACTTTTTTTAAATATTATGAATGACTATAACTTCTCTACTCTTCAATAAAATATAATTATATTATAGGTCAATCAATTCGTTTCGAGACAAGAAATCTTTTGTGTTCTTGCACCAACTTTGAGTTATGTTAACAAAAAGTGTTAATGGAAAAAAATACTGTTTAAAATATTTTTATTAATGATAACTTCCCTACTCTTCAATAAAATAGATTAATATTTAGGTCAATAAATTCATCTTGAATCAGGGACACTTTTTAATTCTCACATAAACTACGAATTATATTAACCTAAAACTTTTTCAGTAAGCAACTTTTTTTAAATATTATGAATGACTATAACTTTCCTACTCTTCAATGAAATAAATTTATATTTAGGTCAATCAATTTATTTTGAATCTGTAACCATGCTTCTCTAGTATTATGAATTACAATAACTTCCTACTCTTTAATAAAATGTATGGATATTATAGGTCAATCAATTCATTTTAAGTCAAAGAATCTTTCATATTGTCGCATCAACTTTGAATGATACGGAAAAAAAGTTTTTTTAAAAATAGAAATTGCATCTTTTAAATATTATAAGTGAGCATGAATTTCTTACTATTCAATAAAATGAATTAATGTTGTAGGTGAATCGATTAGTCTCGAATCAAGGAATCTTTTATACAGTATTGTATCAAATTTAAATTACGTTAGTAAAAAAATTTTTTATTTCAAAGAATAGATGTTTCAAATCTTACAAAGGACTATAACTTCCCTACTCCTCAATAAAATATTTTATTATTATAGGTCAATCAATTCGTTCCAAGAAAAGGAATTTTTAATGTCCTGGTATTTGTTTAAATTGCTAATTTTATTACTATGTATATTTGTTTATATAATGTTGCAAAAAAAAATAAACTGAAAAATCGAGGAACTTGAAAACCTCAAAATTGAATGGAAAAGGGAAGGTATAAAATTAACCTTCTAAGTCTTTTTTTTTTTGTTGGAAATTAAATTTTTTGGCTTAAAATTTAACTACACCATTTTTAGTTGAAAATTAATACTTCATACTCGGAAATTCAAATGTTTTCTTGAAAATTCGTTTTTTATTTGTTAAAACTTAATTTTTTAACTGAAAATTTTATTATTATATGTATGGTTTAAAATTAATTTTTCTTTTAAATTCATATTTTTATTAAAAAATTAACCTTCTTGGCTAAGAATTTATCTTTTTAATTAAAAATACATAATAATTCTACTATTTGGTTAAAAATTCATGCATTTTGATAAAAATTTGTACTTTTCCAGTATAAAATTAATCTTCTTGATAGAAAATCCATCGATTTGTTCAAAAATTAAACTATTTGGTTAAAAATTACATTTTAATTGAAAATTTTTTATTTTATTTGAAATTAATTTTTTTATTTCAAAATTCAACTGTGTGATTGAAAATTAATGCATTTTGCTGAAATTTCGATTCTTTTGGTATAGAAGCTGAACCTTCTTGGTTGCAATTGAACTGTTTTGTTAAAAATTATTGTTTTTTGCATTAAAACTTTTTTTTCTGAAAATTCATGTAATTGGTGAAAATTCGCCTTTTTTGGTAGAAAGTTGACCTTGTTGGTTATAAATTCATCCTTTAGTTGAAAATTCAATTATTTTGTTGAAAATTAATTTTTTTCTTTAAAAATTAAACTTTTTGGCTAAAAATTCAATTATTTAATTGTTAGTTGAAAATTGATTTTTTTGGTTGAAAACTGAACTATTTTGTCGAAAATTCATGTTTTTCGTCAAAACCTGATTTTTTAAACCGATAATGTAATTATTTTATTTTTGGTTGAAAATTTGACTAATTTGGTAGGAAATAAATCTTTTTGTTTGAAAATCTATTTCATTAGAGGAAAATTTTACTATTTTCATGAAAATTCTTTTCTTATTAATTTTTTTAACTGAATCCATTTTTGGTTGTAAATTAATCTTTTTTATTAAAAAAATCAACTATTCGGTTGGAAATCCACGTAATTGGTTGAAAACACGTGTTTTTTCTAGAAAATTAATCATTTCGATTAAAACAATTTTTCTTTCATTGAAAGCGTGACGGAAGGGGAAGGTGGAGAGAAAGAAAAAGGGAAACAGAAAGTGGGGATAGAAAGGGAAAGGGAAAGAGAAAGAGAAAGACAAATGGAGGGGAATGGTAAGGGTAAAAAGAGGAAGGGTGAAAAGGAAGGGTAAAGAGGAAGGGTGGAGAGAAAGGAAAAGGGAAAGCGAAAGGGAAAATGGAAGGGTGGAGAGAAAGGGAATTGGAAAGAGAAATGGAAGGGGTAAGGGAGTGGAGGGGGAAGTGAGGTGAGATGTGGGAGGGGATAGAAGAAGTGAGGAGAGGGTAGGGGGAAGGGGAAGGGGCAAGGGATGAGGGATGGGAGTAAGGGGGAGTGAGGAGAGGGTAGAGGGAAGGGGAAGGATGGAGAGAAAGGAAAGTGGAAAGAGAAATAGAAGGGGAAGGGGAAGGGTGGGGGAGAGGACGGGTGGAGAGAAAGGGAATTGGACAGAGCAATGGAAGGCGAACGGGAAGGGGAAGGAGAAGGGGTAGGGTTAGGGTAGGGGTAGGGTTAGGGTAGGGTTAGGGTTGGGGTAGGGTTAGGGTAGGGGAGGGGAAGAGAGGGGAGGTAGGATGGGAGGGGAAGGGGAAGGAGAGGGGCGAGGGGGGAGTGGAGAGGGGGAGAGGTTAAAACAAATTAACATTCGGGACTAGTCGTTCTCAAAAGTTCGGGACGACTAGCTAAGCCTATGCAAAATGCTTAACTGATCATCCCGAATTTCGGGACGACGAGACAATTTGTTTTAAAATACTAAAAACACGACAGTTATTGTTATAGTTGAAAAAGAAAAAATATTGAAATAAAAACTTTTAAACTTTTATGCACTTACGAGGATTGTCAATTAAACACAATCTAAAACATGTTTTAGGCTACGGTTGCAGTTGCTGCTCTGACCTGCTCTGACAATTTAAACCTGGGTGAACGAATTACCGTGGTCGACCGTGTCGAATTGAATGTAGTTTACTTTACTTTTATTTTCCACTGGAAACACGTACAAGGATTTTATTGTCGTCGATTCAGCTTTCGAAAATGAGGATGTCGCGTGTAAGAATTCAGGCCAAAGAAAATCTGTTCGCCAACAAATAAGGGTTGAAAATCGCTGCAATTTTTCATCAGATCAGTTCCTTGAAATATGGAAGGAAACAAAGTTTTGAATTTACTTCTTTTTTTCGAATATTTTCTTCACAGCAATTTGAAAGGTACTTAGTTGAGAAAAAATCAAAGATTAGAGGACAAGTGTTTTAGATGGTTCAGTAAAGGCTTTCCGAACGGAAATTAACTTGCCTATGTTATTTGCATCACACTGCACACCGACCACTCTACCGCAATTTAATTAGATCCTCTTTGGCCTGCAATACATTCTCACAGTTCCTGCAACGATGGACATTGTAACTGGTACATCACCCATAAAGACGTGTTTCAAAGTCCTAAAGTTATTTTCGATCCAAAAAATATAATGAGAAATTAAATAAGGAGAATAAAATATCGGATAATATTTTAATGTCTCCAAACAAACTTGAACCATCTTACCCATCAGTAAAATAAAACAGATATGGTATCCTATTTATAATATATCATTTTAGACCAAATCATAGATAACGGTTAATGAGTGTACGCTATTCTTACCCTTTCCCTTTCCCCTTCATCTTTCTCCCGTTCTCCGTTATCCCTTCTACCTTCTCACTTCTCTTTTAGCCCTTTTCTCGTCTCCCTTTTTCTCCAACTTTTCCCTTTCCCTCCACTCTTCCATTTTCTCCCTTCACCCTTTCTCTTTTCCTTTCTCTTTCTCTCAACCCTTTCTCTTTCGGCTTTCCCTTTCGCCTTTCCCTTTTCCTCTCGCCTTCCTCTCCAGCCTTGACCCTTCTCACTTATCCCTTTCCCTGTCTCTTTCCATTTCCCTTTCTCTTTCTCTCCATCCTTTCTCTCTCGCCTTTTGCTTCCCTTTTCTCTTTCGCTTTTCTCTTCTCCTTGCCCTTTCTCTCCAGCCCTTCCCCTTCTCGCTTCTTCATTCTCCCTGTCGCTTTCCCTTTCCCTGTCCTTTTTCATTTCCCTTTTTCATTATCTCCACTCTTCCTCTTTCGCCTCTCTCTTTTCATTTGGCCCGTCCCTTTCCTTTCGTTTTTCCCTTCCCCCAACCTTTCGCCTTTCTCTTCTTCTCTTTCATCTTTTCTTTCCCTCTTTCTTTCCATTTATCTGTCTCTGTATCTCTCTATTTCCCTTTCTCTTCTTCTTCACTCTTCCTTTTTCACTTTTCCCTTCCGCCTTTCCCTTTTCCTTTTGCCTTTTTCTTATTCTTTGCCTTTCTCTCCAGCCTTCCTGTTTCATAATTCTCCTTTCTCCATCCACCTTTCCATTTACCTTTGCGTTTCCTTTTCGTTTCCTTTTTGTTTCCTTTTTCCCTTTCTCGTTCTCTTTTTCTTTCCCTGTACTTTCCCTTTCTATTTGCCTTACTATTTTCCTTTCCCCTACACTTCACCCTTCCTCTCTCTCCTTATTTTTCGCCTTCCTCTTTTCCTCACGCCTTTCTCTTCTCTTTTTTCTTTTTCCCAGCCTCTCCCCTTCTCGCTTCTCACTTCTCCATACACCTTTCCCTTTCTCTGTCCCTTCCCTTTGACTCTTTGGCTCTTTCCCTTTCTCTGAACCCTTTCTCTTTCCCTTTCCCTCTCCCTATCCCTCTCGATTTCCCTTTCTCTCCACCCTTCTTCTTTCGCCTTTCCTTTCTCGCTTCTTCTTTCACGCTTCTCCTTTCCCCATTCACCTTTTCCTTTCCGTTTCCATTTCCCTGTCACTTCCCTTTTCCTTCCCCTTGCTCTTTTCCCATCTCCGAATCCTTTTTCTTTCTCTTTCCCTTTCTCTCCACCCTTCCTCTTCAGCTTCTCCCTTCTCCCTTCTCGCTTTTTCTTTCTCTATTTACCTTTCCGTTTCCCTTTCTCTGTCTCTTCCCTCTTCCTTGCTCTTTTCCTTTCCCTGTGCCTTTCTATTTTCTTTTCTATGTTCCTTTTCCCTACTCTTTACCCTTTCTCTCTCACTTTTCCCTTTAGCCTTTTCATTTTCCTCTCACCTTTCTCTTCTCCTTTCTCTTTCACCCTAGTCTTTCCCTTTCCCTTTCTTCCCCGCCCCCATCCTTCCTATTTCGTCTATCCCTTCTCGCTTCTCCCTCCTCCATTCACCTTTTCCTATCTCGGTCCCTTCTCTTTTCCTTCCTCTTGTTGTTTCCCTTCCTTTCAACCCTTCCTCTTTCCCTTTTCCTGTCCCTTTCCATTTCCCTTTCTCTGTCACTTTCTCTTTCGCCTTCCCTTTCTTTGCACCCTTCCTCTTTCCCCTCTAACTTCTCGCTTCGCCTTTCTTCATTCACCTTACCGTTTACCCTTCCGTCACCCTTCCCTTTCCCTTCCCCTTCCCCTTCCTCTTTCCCTTTCCCTGTCCCTGTCGCGGTCCCTTTATCTTGCTCTTTTCCTTTCCCATTCTCACCATCCTTCCTCTTTTGCCTCTTTGTTCCCCTGTTGCCTCTCCCTTCTTGCTTTTCCTTTCACTATGCACCTTTCCGTTTCCCATTCTCTGTCTTTTTCCTTTTCCTTGCTCTTTTCCTTTCCCTGTCACTTTCTATGTTCCTTTCCCTAATCTTCACCCTTCCTCTCTCACCTTTCCCTTTCACCTTTCTCCTTTCTTCTCACCTTTCTCTTCTCCTTTGTCTTTCACCCTAGTCTTTCCCTTTCTTTTTCCCCCTATCATTCCTATTTCGCCTCTCCCTTCTAGCTTCTCCCTTCTTTATTCACCTTTTTCTATCCCGGTGCCTTCCCTTTCCATTCCCCTTGTTGTTTCCCTTCTTTTTAACCCTTCCTCTTCCCCCTTCCCTGTCCCTTTCCATTTCTCTTTCTCGGTCCCTTCCTGTTTCGCTTTCTCTTCCTTTGCACACCTCCTCTTTCCCCTATCCCTTCTCGCTTCGCCCTTCTCCATTCACCTTACCATTTCCCTTTCCATGAACCTTCCCTTCCCCTTCCTCTTGCTCTTTCCCTCTCCCTGTCCCAGTCCCTTTATCTTTCTCTTTTCCTTTTCCATTCTCACCATCCTTCCTCTCTTGCCTCTTCCTTTACCTTTCGCCTCTCCGTTCTCACTTTTCCTTTCTCCATTTACCTTTCCGTTTCTCTTTCTCTGTCTCTTCCTTTTTCCTTCCTCTTTTCCTTTCCCTATCCCTTTCTATGTTTCTTTCCCCTAATCTTCACCCTTCCTCTCTCACCTTTCCCTTTCACCTTTCCCTTTTCTTCTCATCTTTCTCTTATCCTTTGTCTTTCATCCCAGTCTTTCCCTTTCTTTTTCCCCCTATCCTTCCTATTTCGCCTCTCTCTTCTTACTTCTCCCTTCTCCATTCACATTTTTCTATCCCGGTCCCCTGCCTTTCCATTCCCCTTGTTGTTTCCCTTCTTTTCAACCCTTCTTTTTCCCTTTCCCTGCCCCTTTCCATTTCCCTCTGTCTGTCCCTTTCTTTTTCGCTTTCCCTTTCTTTGCACCCTTCCTCTTTCCCCTCTCCCTCCTCGCTGAGCCCTTCTCCATTCACCTTGCTGTTTCCCTTTCCGGGACCCTTCCCTTTCCCTTCCCCTTGCTCTTTCCCTTTCCCTGTCCCTGTCCTAGTCCCTTTATCTTTCTCTTTTCCTTTCCCATTCTCACCATCCTTCCTTTTTTGCCTCTTCCTTTCCCTTTTGTCTTTTCCCTCCCCTTTCCTTTTTGCTTTTCTCTCCTACTTTCGCTTTCTCTCTAGTCTTCCCTCTTCTCGCTTTTTCCATCTCTTATCCGCCCTTGTTTCTTCTCCCCTATTCCCCATATCCCCTCCTCACTCCCTCTGCCCCTCCGTCTCTTCCCCAACCCCCTTCGCTCATCTCTCTTACCTTTCTGCTTTACCCCTTTCCCATCACATTCAACAAAGTACTTAAATGGTTAAATAAATAATTCAACTAAAATAAATAAAATTAATTAAATAAATAGTTAAATATTTTTTCCAACAAAATAGTTGAATTTTTAAGCTACAATGACGAATGTTCAACAAAATAGTTAAATTTAAAAAAAGTAATAATTACATTCTCAACAAAGTAGTTGAATTTTCAATTAAATTGTTGAATTTTCAACCTACGAAGATCAATTCTCAACCAAATGTTCGAATTTTCAAACAAAAATGATTGAACTTCAACCAAAAACAGTTGAATGTGTGAGTCAAAAAGATAAATGTTCAACAACACAGTAAAATTTTCAATAAAATAGTTTAGTTTTCGCGTATGATAAATTTTTTAGCAAAAAAATTAATTTTTAACAAAAAAGTTTAACCAAGTAGTTAAATTTACGAAAAAAAAAATTATTTCTTAACGAAAAATATAGTAGTTGTTATTAAAGCAAAAAAATAAATTTTAAATTAAAAAAACCGTCAAATATAACAATCCAGGCGGAAAAATTATATACATTTTATACAAAAAATTTATAAAATAAATGAATATTATATATAAATATGTATAAACTATACATAATTTTTCTGTTTTGGTTAAGAAGGTGAATTCTCAAACAAAAAAATGTCATAGTTGATATTTCAACCAATAAAGATTTTAATTTAAGAAAAGATTCAATTTGATTTCAACAAAAAAAAAAGAATTTTCAACAAAATAGTTCAATTTGAACCAAAATGATAATTTTTAATAAAGAAGGCAGATTTTCAATAACAAATTTTATTTTTTAAGCCAAAAAGAAGAATTTTGTTCAGAACCGTTGAATTTTTAACCAAATAGATGGATCTTCAATTAAATAAATGAATTTCTAAAAGTGTAGTTCAATATCCAACCAAAAAGCCTACTTTTCAATCAATAATTAATAAGGTAGTTCAACTTTCATTCAGATCGATTTTTGCAACAGAAATGATGAATTCTCAATGGAAAATTCGACAGTTGAATTTTCAACTAAACTCGATTAATTTTTAGCCAAAAATAGTTTATTTAAATTTTCATATAAAAAAAATTAATTGCCAGCTAAAAAAAGAACGAATTTTCAATAAAATAGTTCAATCCTCAACCAAATAGTAGAATTTTTAACGAAAAGAGATAAACGATAAAAAGGGGAAGTTTCCTCAAAAACAAGGGGAAAAAAAGAATTGCATAAAAAAGGGGAAAAGAGGGGAATAGGGAAAAAAGTGTCAAGTCTCTATCTTTAATTTAGATGATTTACATTTTATATAAGATCACTAATTTTCTTTTTTTTTCAAGTATCACACAAAATTATTATTATTATTGCTATTATAAGTGAAAAAATTTAATTTATCTGAAAGACTCAAGACTAGAGAATAGAGATTAACATGATTACTCTGGGTCTTGTATTATTAAGAAGGCAGTGGAATTGAAATTTACGGTTCTCTTGTTCTTGGTTCTCAAAGATATATCTATATATCATGCACTACTTTACTCACTGCACTCAGTCATTATTAAAATTACATGTCTCTAAATGCCAGAAATGATAGACTGTACATTAAAAAATACAAAACTTTTTTATAGTTTTGGCAATTCTTAATAATTTAATCAATTAAGATGATACAAAAAAAATTATAATCTGCATAAATTGACCAATATATGATGATAATAATAATAACCCATTCAGAGATCTTTCACGAAAATATCAAGAAAAATTTCAGAAAATGCAAAAACTGATACTGCGAGATACAATTTCCTAAAAAAAAAATTTCCTGCGATGCTCGGGAAAGTACTGCAAATTGGTGCAACCTTTGTACGATATTTCATTCGCTGATATACCTGGGTATGACACATGTTGCGCATACTGCTCGAGAGAATCTTCACATATATTGAATTTTAAAGAAAGACGATCCTTTAGCAAAATTGTCCTAGATCGAAAAAATTCTTTCTTCTATACAATTTAGGAAAACATTTTCCCCTTTTTTGCGTTTCCCTTTTTTCATTCCCTTTTTGTTTGTCCCTTTTCTAAATTCTATATTCCCTATTCGCTTTTCAATAATCCATATTTCTCAATCTATACTCTATATTTTGTATTTTATATTTTACCTGTCCTATTCCCTATTTTCTGTTCCATATTTTATATACCATATTCCCTATTTCCTATTCCACATTCCCGATTTCCTATTCTATATTCCCTGTTTACATTTTCTTCCATTTCCCTTTAAATATTCCATATTTTTTATTCTATATTCTATATTCTGTATTCTATCGTATATATTTCCTATTTCATATGCCATATTCTATATTTCCTATTCCCTATACAATATTTCATTCTCCCTATTCTATACTTTATATTATGTATTCCATATTCTACATTCTCGATTTCCTATTCATAATTCCCTATTCCCTATTCTCTATTATCTATTTCCTATTCCTTATTCTCTATTCCCTATTTCATATTTCATATGCTGTGTTCCCTATTGACCTTTCCTTTCTTATTTTCCATTACCTATTCCATATTTCCTATTCCATATGCCATATTCTATATTCCCTATTCAATATTTCATCGTCCCTATTCGCCTTTCCTTTCCCGTTTCCCTTTACATATTCCATATTCCCTATTCTATACTCTATATTCTGTATTATGTATTCTACTATCTTTATTCGCTATCCCCTATTCATGATTTTCTATCTCCTATTTTCTATTCCCTATTGCTCATATCTTATTGCCTATTCCGTATTACATATTCCATATTCCTTGTTACCTATTAACCCTTACTTTTCCTTTTCTCATATCTATATTTTCTATTTCTCATTCCTTATTTCCTATCCGCTAATCCCTATTCACCTTTCCATTCCCATTTACCATTGCCTTTTACATATTCCCTGCTTTATGATCTATAATCTGTATTCTGTAGTATATATTCCCTATTTAATAATCTATATCTTGTTGTTATATTCTACATGCCCTATTTCCTATTCCCTATTCTCTGTTCTCTATTCCCTACTCCATATTACCTATTTCATAATCCATATTCCTTATTCTATGTTCCCTATTCATCTTTTCTTCCATTTTCCTTTAACTATTCCATATATCCTATTTTATATTCTATATTCCTTATTCTATATTCTGTATTCTATCGTATATATTTCGTGTTCCATATACGATATTCTATATTCCCTATTCTCTATTCAATTTTTCATATTTCCCATTTCCCTTTACATATTTCATATTCCCTATTCTACACTTTATATTCTGTATTCTATATTTCCTATTCATAATTCCCTGTTTCCTATTTCCCATTTTCTTTTCGCTATTTTATATTACCTATTTCCTATTCCCTATTTCATATTACAAAATCCATATTCCCAGTTCTATATTCCTTAAAGGAAAACGCTGTTCCTACACAAAATTATTCTACACAAAATATATTGCACACAACGTATACTGACCATATTTTTCCTATACAAAATATTTTCTGCACAAAATATTTCCTACACAGAATTTAATACTGTTATATTTTTCCTACGCGAAATTGTTCCTACACAAAATATTTCCTGCACATAATTATGTATTATTTAATAGTGTTATATTTTCCTACACAAAATATTTCCTACACAGAATTATGTATTGTTTAATACTGTTACATTGTTCCAAGATAAAATATATTCTACACATAATATTTCCTACACAGAATTTAATACCGTTATATTTTTCCTACACAAAATATTTTCTACACAGAATCATGTATTGTTCAATACTGTTACATTTTTCCTACACAAAATATATTCTACACCTAATATTTTTTCTGCAGAGAATTTAATACCGTTATATTTTTCCTACACAAAATATTTTCTACACAGAATATTTCCTACACAAAACATTTCCTACACAGAATATTTCCTACACAGAATTTAATACCGTTATATTTTTCCTAAACAAAATATTCTCTAAACAGAATTATGTATTGTTTAATACTGTTACATTTTTCCTAGACAAAATATATTCTACGCATAATATTTTTTCCACACAGAATTTAATACCGTTATATTCTTCCCACACAAAATATTTTCTACACAGAATATTTCCTACACAGAATTATGTATTGTTTAATACTGTTACATTTTTCCTACACAAAATATATTCTGCACATAATATTTTTTCTACACAGAATTTAATATTGTTATATTTTTCTACACAAAATATTTTCTACACAGAATTATTTATTGTTTAATACTGTTACAATTTTCTACACAAAATATGTTCTGCACATAATATTTCCTACACAGAATTTAATACCGTTATATTTTTCCTACTCAAAATATTTTCTACACAGAATTATGTATTGTTTAATACTGTTACATTTTTCCTACACAAAATATATTCTACACATAATATTTCCTACACAGAATTCAATACTGTTATATTTTTTCTAAGCAAAATATCTTCTAAACAGAATATTTCCTGCACAGAAATAAATAGTAATTGTTTTATCCTGAAAATATTTTTTAAATATTGTACAAAAGTTATTCTGTCCAATATTTTTCTCGCACAAAATATTTTCTACACAGATTTGAATAGTTATATTTTATTATGAAGATATTCTCGAAATATTGTACTTACACAAAACATATTTTACACAAATTATTTCCCAGGGAGTAGTATAAAAAAATGAATTCTGCCTTGAAGGTAATTGATGTTAGTGAACTTTACAATATATGTAAAAGATTTGATTTAGAAGTAGGAAAAATATGGTCAGTATACGTTCTGTACAATATATTTTGTGTAGAATGAGTTTGTGTAGGAACGGGTGTTACTCATAGGGAATAGGGAATAGGAAATTAGGAATAAGAAATAGGAA
>JAABKJ010005678.1:0-22761 GCA_011634705.1 Andricus grossulariae | reverse complement strand
TGTAATCACTTTTTCTTGGCAGATTATTACTTATCAGGGATTTTACTATTGTGTGAAATCTATAAAATTATATATTTTGGATAAAATAGTTCAGCAATTTATCACACATTTTGTTCGCTATTTTATCACAGGAACATTAAAATCATATACTACTTTTATTATTTCTAAATCTGCTTATGCTATATTACAAATATAATCCCATTTTATTCCAAATCGTCAATATTAGGTAAATCGAGCTGAAACTCAAGATTTCTCTTTACAATCTGCTATTCAATACAAATTAATACAAATTTTTTTTTTAATTTCACCCGCACAAATCTGTTTTACAGGGTCCCAAACAAACCCTGTAAGTGATAAATCGGGTTTTGCGAGTTTTTCGCAGTAATTATATTTTTTTGGTGTTTTTTTTAATACAAATTGTTACTAATACATATAATACTATTTTCTACTGATAATTAAGTGTTGATATAAATTTTTGAAGCAAATTATTATTGTTTTTAGCGATTGTCTCTTAGACTAGAGTTAGAGAGTCGCGGGTTTTCGAAAATTCTTTCAACTGATTTTTAACTTTTCAGTTAGAGCGAGGTAATAATCAATTAAATTTAACAGAAACAATGTTTCAAACAATTTATTATTGATAATAGTGTTCTTTTAGAATAATTCTGAAAAGTTGCAGTCCTAAAAAAATTCAATTTTCGTCCACTTTTCAATTAAAATGAACTAAGAATTAATTCAAGTTAATAAACATAATTGTTTAAATTATTTGTATTCATTTATATTCATTTTGAATGATGCTAGAAAAGTGCGCTAAGTTCCACTTAAAGTGAGGTAAGAATCAATAAGATTAAAAAAATAATTGCTTAAACAATTATTTTTGTTAGCTTGCATTAACTTTTATATCACTGAGGGAAAAGTGGACGAAAAGGTAAAAATTTTAGAAAAACTCGCCACTATCTAGCATTCATGTAGGTAAAGATAGTCAAAAACAATAATAATTTGTTTAAACAATTATTTTTGCTGAATTGCGTTAATTATTACCTCGCTGTAAGTGAAGGGTTGCCAAAATGAAAAGTTAGAAAAAAAACGCAACTTTATAAAATTATTCAACGAGAATATTATTATTATTGATAAATTGTTAAAAAAATTATGCCTGTCAATATGAATTAATTAGTACCACACTATAATTTCAAAATAGAACAAAAATAGGAAAATTAAGAAAAAACTACGATATTCTCACTCTATTCTAAGAGAAAATGGCTATAAACAATAATGCATTCTTTAAACAATTTATTCAAACATCTTATTATAAGTGTGAATTATTATTTAATGTTTTTGTAATTCGCAATCTCGAAAATAACTACAAATCTCTGATTATATTGATTTACAGTAACAGAACAAAAAATATATGTTCAATTTTATGTGATAAATCAGAGAGCGAACCGAACCTTCCGAAACAGTTCGAGACACTGAGTCCTTTTTATTGTAGAGATTTTAAAACAAAGACTCTAGACGGTTAGTTCACATTCCTTATTACTAAAACGAAAAAAAAACAAAGTGAAGGGGGAAACAACTTGCGAAGCACAAATTTTTCAATTTTTAGTTATTTGCTAATTCACTGAAAACAACGAAATGTCCAGAAATATAAAGCAGTCGATTTTCTATTAATTGGGGAAAAGGGCCGGTTTTTTCATGTTTAATTTTCAAAAGGAGAGTGTAAAGACAAGAGTACTAACGTTGAGAAGCGCTTGAATTTGCCAAGGATGCAATCGTAGACGACGCGACGTCACGTGCTTTCTTACAAAATGAATATTTCCGACAATTTTTAATGAATTGATCTAAAAATTTTCAGAAATCTCCCTCCAATAGTAAGGAACAAATGTATTACTGTAAGTTGTTTCAACTCTAGAGTTTCCTTGATACTTTTCTTCGCCGAAGCTAAAAAAACGTGCTTACCGTCAGGTCTCCATTTGCAATTAATTATTATTAAACAATCGGCATTTCTGACTCTTTTCTTTATTTTGTAGGCATTGCTAGGGTATCATGCGTATGTGTACTAAGTTTCAAGTAGTTTCAATAATATTTGTCTGAGAAGAGACGATTTATGTTTTAAAAAATAATTGAATTTGGCGAAATTTTTTCATCGCTTTTTCAATTATATTATTAAAAATATACATCGGAAAAAAAACTTTAAATAGAAAAAAGTTGCGTCATTGTCGTTTGGACAATACTATTCCGCGTTTTCGAGCGCTCGTCCCCTTATTGTATCCGGACCCTCAATTATTAATCATTGTTCTAAAATTATTCAAAAAATGTTCAAAAATTGGTTTAGTAGTAGATTTTCACATTGTTTATATTTTCAATTCATTATTTTAATTAATTAAATATTTTCAATGTACGTAAATAAAAATTCAGAGACGTGAACGCGCAATTTGCGCACGTATATTTACTGCTCGCAGACGTTATAATAAAACATGTTTCTGTATTTTTCTTCACCAGACTAACTAAAACAGCTAGATATTCAGGTAACACATCTAGAAATTTAGGTAACGCAGCTAGAAATTTAGGTAACACAGCTATATTGTCTTAGAAGACGAAATCCACCTAAACGTCTAGCCGGGACACCTAAACAATTTTTTTCAGTGTGAATATGTACCGAAAGACGAAAATAAAAAAAAAACTGGGCACCCTGTAGGCTATATATTATATTTTTGATATTTCTGATTATAGGAGAAAATAGGTTGTCTTGTGTTCAAGTTTCGCATTTTATGTTACTGCATTGTCATAAAATGGAATTGTGATATTTGAGTTGAAGAAAATTGATTTTTCAACTTGCATATAAAACAATGAAAGAATGAAACAATGAAACCACCGAGAAGGAAGTGAGTCGATTTCACAGGAGTGGAACGATATTGCTCTGGAAACTAGAGAAACTTGGACAGGTAATAATAATGCTATAGGTGGAGCGCTGAGGAAGATCGATAGTAAAGAGAAGAGTTAAGACCACTTCTTGTGGTTATGCCTTATCCAATGATTGAGGGTAGAATTGTATAATTTCTACTTATATATCCACCCTTTGTTTCTTCGCGTGCAGTGTCTTATAGACACGTGTCGTTACTTTGAGCTAAGGGTAGTACTATATTCATAAAGCGTGCGCTTTACGGAACTTCCGTTTGCATTTTTTATCCCTAGGGAGAATATTCTTACCATAACTTGAATACAATATTTCTACATCTGGCTTTCAAAAACACTTATTTAAAGTGATATTTAAATCTTTGGATGAAAAATTTATTTCAAAAACGAAGTGCTTTTCCTTTTATTTATTACTAGCATCATGAATCGCGTTTGTGTAGTTTTTCGATTTCAGGCGTGAAATAATTTCTAAAAGAAAATACAAATTTCGAATTATTATTTATTTGTTAGAAGTTTTCAAAGACTTAAATTCAAGATAAAGTTACATTCTGAAATCTAAAAACAAGAAAATAATTATTATGTGTTTGTTTTTGAATTTATATAAATATATTTATCTTAAAATTCTTGTAAAAATTAAAGAAGATTTTTGAAGATTTCAGGTTTTAAAAAAAATAGAACATTAAAAAATTTTGTTTTGTATTTTATAGGACTTTAACAAGTTTGGGAACAATTAAAGTATTTTCAATCTCTTCAAAAAGTCTAAAATTCTCGAATATCTGGTACTCTGACTCAAATTTTTTGCTTAATCTTTTCAAAACTTTTGAATGTCTTTTGATATTATTTAATTTTTTTCTAAAATCAGACAAATATCTGCACACTAAAAAATATTGCCCTATAATCGTCATGATCTTGTTTAACAATTTCGGGAATCTTTTAAACAGTTTAGAAAATCTTCCTGAATTTTCTCTTAAAATTTATTTTTTGAATAAGAAATCATCTGAAGTTTTTTCAAGGATTGTAAGAAATTGTTTTTATTCTCCTGAAACATTTTGAAATTTTTGAAAAGCTTATTTTTCTGAAATCTTCAAAAATATGTGAACATTTTACATTTTTTAAAATATTTCTTAACCTTCTGAACTTTCTATCTTTAAAAAGGATTTGAATTTTCATTCAATCTTAAACAAAATTCTGCATGAACTTCTAAACAATTAAACCTTCTCAATATCTTTTAAGACGATTCGAACTTTTACTAGAATTTAAATGAGAATCTTTCAAGATTAAAAAAATTAACTTCAAAGTTTTTAGAATATTCTTTCAGAATTCAGAAATTTGTTTAATATTTCTAAAAATATTTTAAAATATTCTCTGAAAAACCTGAGGAATCCCAAGAAAATTTTTGTAATCTCTTACAACCTTTCAAAATTCATAAAAATCTTTTTTTTTCGAAATATTTAAAAATCGACATTTGAGAAAAAATGTTTGAAATATTTTCAAACATTCTCAATATCTGACAAAATGATGCGATACTTTCATCAAATTTGAAAAAAATCTGCGTGATTAAACAAAATTGCTTAAAAATATGCTAGGAGCTTTTTTTAATTTTAGAAATCTTCTCCAATCATTTTACATATTCTCTTAAAATTAACTTTTAAAATAAACAATAATGAAAAAATGTGGCTACGAATCTTAGGAACATTAATTCATTCTCCTGAAACCTTTCAATATTCTAAAACCCTTCTTTTTTTGAAATATTAAAAAATCAATTCAGAAAAAAATTGAAATCTCTGCAAGGTTTAAGTTATTCTTAAATCTTTTTGAAACTTTACTCTTTAAACCTACCCGATTTCTTGAGAATACTTTGTAATCTTATGTGATTGAAAATTTTTGCGTCAATATATCTCTTACAGTTTTGTTTGTTGATATTTTAGGAAATCATTTTAAATCTTTTAATAATTTTAAAACCTTCAGAAATTAATTTTTCAAAATTCAAAATTTTGTTTTAAATTTTTAGATATCTTTAAAAAATTTTAAATATTTTTGAATCTTTTCTAAATTTCTAAACCTTCGAAATATCTTTTAAAATGATCTGATTTTTTCCCCCCAAATTAAAAAAATGGTGCCTTAACTTGTAAACATTCAAATAAAAATCAATTTTTTAAACTAAAAAATCATCAACAATTTTTCTAAATATATTAAGAATAGTATATTACATAGCATGGTCGAGAAGTGCAATATGCAAAGCGTATTCTGTTGTTGGGGAATTGAACGTGATCTCTCATTTTAAATGTTTTGAAATCTTTTTCAATTTTCACCATAAATTATTTTTTGAAAATAAAAAAGTCATTTGTAACTTTTTAGATTCTTTTTCGACGTACACTGGAACTTGGATTTGATCAGTTTGGATTTATTGCGCTTCAAGAATCGATGTTGCGATGGTTTCTTGATTAGAGGAGCCGCGGAACCGAAAAGGAAGCGGTACTTAGTCAAGCGTGACAAGCAACAGATTGGCCGAATCCAAAAGAAATCGTTCAGCGGCCCTGAGTGTTTACATTTGGACTGTCTCGATTTATTTCGAAGGCCACTGCAAGCCACATCCAAGACCGGTATTAAATCCAAGTTCCAGTGTACTTTGAAACTTTCAGAACTTAAAACAATCTGTTATGATAAATCTTGAATTGTTTAAAATTTTTCCAGAAATCCTAATATCGGTACCGGTAATTTTCTTATGCTAAAGGATAATGGTTTTTCGTTTTGTTGTTAGGTTTGCACGAAAACAGAACCGAGCAGAGCTTCTTCCTCCAGCATGAACGATAATAAGCATGGTAAGTCACGAAAATAATTACTGATGTGGACAACTTTTTACATAAAAAGAAAGATTTTTTTTGTACAAAAAAAAATAGACAAAATAGCTCTTTCGTTTGTTCTCCCTTTATGAATTCCGAATTACCGATGATTTCCAGGAGCCTTAACCCGTCGGTCTTGTCCGGTCTACCTTACTCCAATTTTTATTGTCCTTAAAATAGGACATGTTTGAATCATTAATTTCAATAAGAAAATAATTAAAAATTACCACTGCATATTCCCATCAAATTTCAATTAATCCTTAGAATTTTCACAACCCTGTCATCTGTTTGTTCCGCTCTCTATCATTTATCTTTCTAACAATTATCCTTTGGAACGTTCGCCTCGAAAGAGATTATGAATCCAGTAAAAAGGAAACTAATATTGCAGGAGCTTGTGAAAAGTGGAATTAATCTGCGACGACGTTAGAAGATATATCCGAGAAGATTTTTCTTTCACTTCCAACTTTCGTTACGTCAGGAATCTTTTTAGGGGAAACTATGCTCGACTAGGTCACAACAATTTTTTAAATGTTTCATATCGACGTGTCCAAATAAAAAGGTTCTATCTCGGAGAAACAAAATAAAAAGGTACTAACTCCTGAAGACTGAATAAAAAGGTGCTACAGAGTTAATATAATTCCCATTAATATAGTTAATATCGTTCCCAATATAATTAATATGGGATTTTGAAACTTCGAGAGTTTGAAAAGTGAGTTAATACCATTTCCTTTGGTTTCCCCGAGATGAAACCTTTCCATTTGGACACGTTGATATATATGTATTGAACTATTTCTTTTAAAAAACTGTTGATGAAATCAATTGTTTAGTTTCTTTTAATATTTTCAAGAAACAATCTTCAGGAACGTTTCCTAGTCTTTCTCGATTTCTAAATATGTGATCGCTTCCAGCAGAAAAATAGCCAGTGAAGCACACTCATTAATGCATAATTGAAAAATATATCATATGGAGTACCAAATAGAACAATGTTAGCAATTGATAGTGCAGCCGATTTTTCGAAATTTTAATACAAAAGTCTTGTCGTTGATTTGAATGCTCAAAATCAGTTTTTCTAATCTCTCATATTTATTCATATGAGAAAATCTTAAAAGTGACCTACTCTTGCATAGTGTACCCTACCCCAAAAACTAGAGTCTGAAGTTTGAAATCTTCACAAATTACGAATTCAATTATAATACCATGGACGTTAGGTCGAGTCTCCGGCAATCGCAAGAAGATTTTTTTTCTCTCTAATATCGGTTTTCCGTCCATACTCTTGTTCTGAAGCGAAACGATAAAAAGCATCCAGCTCACTACTAACCGTTTCTCTGCGACTTTTGCTTTTTTTTGTACACAGAGCTTAATGGATTTCTTTGAGACATCCGTGATTTGCCTATACCGGAAACTGCTACTTCTTTGCTTCTCTTTGTTTTAACTGAAATGAAAAATCGATCATCATAAAAAATTGCTGAATCTGCTCATGTCATGTTCTTGATACATGCAAAACTGATATTTTCTTCGGTAAGGTGGAATAAGCTCAATTAAATCGTGAATTTAAAATACTAAAAAGATGCATCTTTGAGGAAAAGGCTTGTGATTTTGTTAAAGAGCAATTTATCTAAAATACTCTCTAAATCTAAAGTATGCAGTAAGATTTGACTCACTTAAACTGCACAATGTCGTTAAAAAAATTCAATTAAACTTGAAGTTAACTGCATTTAGGTTCATCTTTTTGACAATTGAGGAAGGACCCCATACCAAATGTATGGCAAATAAGTTTCAGACCGAATGTTTAGTTATACATTTTTCAATGACTAGTAACCCGCAGAACATTAATTAAGAAAAATTATGAGAATACTGGATATTCTCTACTTAAACAAACAAAAAAGCTTTCAGATTTTGCTAGATGTTTTACCTTTGGCAGTTGAGATCCGCTTAAAGAAAATGTTCTAACTTATGAACCTAAAAAGTATTTGAGGGTTGTTTTAACATACCCTGAGCAATCAAGCAAGGAAATCGACGTTTCCTAAGAACAAAAAAAAATGGAATATGCTTTTATTAAACTATCGGTGTTGGTAATTAGTCCCTAATTAGGGTGAAAAACATCACCTTACCGGAACAGTGTTCAAATTTATTACAAGAGTTGTTTTAGCATCCCTTAAAGATTTAGGCAAGGAAATCGACATTTCCTAACAATCAAACACATGAGAGATTTTTTGTTTCAAAATGTTGGCATGAGAGATCCCTCCAAAATAAGTGCAAGAAATATCCTCTATAAGAAAATCTGTTTAAATTTATTCAAGCGTTGTTTTAACATTTCTTAAAGATTTAAGTGAACAAAACGAAATTTTCTAACAATACAAACCACGGGAGATTTTTTCAATAAACCATTTTGAAATTATGTGGAAAACCTCTTATAGAAGGAAAAGTCGTTAAATTTTAATGTTTAGGGTTTGTTTTAACATCCCTTAAAGATTGGAATAAAGACATTTAGATTTTTCTAAATTACAAACGACAGGAGATTTTCTATTAAACAATTGGGTTCGAAAATCCTTTTTGAATAGGTTAAGAAAACACCTCCTATTAAGAAAGGATGTAACATTTATTTAAAGGGTTGTTTTTACATGTCTTCAACATTCAAGCAAGAAAATCGATATTTCAAAAAAACCAAAACTACCAAAGATTTTTGAATTACGCTATTTGGTTTAAAAATCACTTTACAATCAATGTGGAAAACATGTACCAGCAGAGAGAGAGTGTTTATATTCATTTTAAGGTTCGTTTTATTATCCTCTCAAGATTCAAGTAAGAAAATGAACATTTTGTTTCAACAGAAAACCACGGTGAATTATTTTATTAGGCTACTGGGGTAAGTAGTCACTTAAAAATGAACGCAGGAAGCTTTTCGTACCAGAAAGTGTTTCAATTTACCTTAAGTTTTATTTTAACATCCCTTAAATATTCAGGTAAGGAAATTAACATTTCGGAAAAAGCTAAAACCATGGATGATTTCTGATCAAAGAACTAAGGTGAAAAATTGCATTACAATAAGTGCATGAGTCATTTTCGAACAAAAAATATGCTGAATTTATTTCAATGTTTGTTTCAACATACCTTAAATATTCAAGCAAAGAAGTTAATATTTTCAAAAAACCAAAACCACAGAAGATTTTTAAATTGATTGATTGGTGTCAGAAATCACTCAAAAATAAGCGCAAAAAACATTTCCTAGCAGGAAAAGTCGTGAATTTATTTTAGGGGCTGTTTCAACATATCTTGAATATTCAATAAAGGAAATCGACATTCTCAGAAAAGCTAAATGTACAGGAGATTTTTTTATACAATTTTTTCACAATAAATGTAAGAAACATTTCCTAGCAATGATTAGTTGATTATGATATGATAGCAACAACAATGATAATGATGAGCAAAAGCTTTCAGTTATTTAAACACTATTCATAACTAAAATAACATTTCGAACATCATTCCATGAACAGGCCCAATTTTTTCACGAAGACAACTAAAACTATATTTCCAGTGATTTCTAGCTATAATTTTGTTCAAATTGATAAAAAATGTTGATTATTTAAACAATTGTTATAATTAAATGCACATTTTGACTATTCTTTTGAGGATATACTCCATTTTCCTAGGAAAATTAACTACAAATGTATTGCCAATGACTTTGCTATGATACTTTGCCAATGGACAAAAACAGTTAATTATTCAGACAATTCTTATAAGTAAATTTACATTTTGGCCACTTTTTGGACGAATAGGCCTATTTTGTCGAATAAACTTGAAATGTCTTACTAACGACACCTTCTGGTCGTATTTGTACAATCAAGAAGAACTGTTGATTATTTAAACAATATGTGTAAAGATTTTTACAGTTTGACTATTTTTTCCATGATAAATTTTTTTTTGCATGATGAACTATAAAACCAAGGTTATATATTTGTTAATTAAAGGTGTAATGATTTCCTGGTTATTCATTTATTGGGTCTTTTTAATTTTCTAAATTAGAAAAATAAGACAAGAAGAAATGATTGGCAAGACATTTCTTGTCACTTCCAAAAGACGAAATTAATATTTGCCATGGAAGAATGGTCAAACTGTAAATAGTTTTATGACTATTGTTCGAATAACCAAAACTTCTGGTTAATTAGACAAATATATAGAAAAGAGTCATCAAGTATTCTTGTCCATTGGCAACGTAGCATGGCAAATAGTAATTGAAAATACATTTTTAGTTGATTTCGCTGAGAAAATGCAGCCAATTATTGGAAAAATGGTTAAAATGTACATTTATTCATAAAAATGGTTTGAATAATAATTACTGTTTAGCAATTCAAACAAAATGATAGCCAGAAGTCACTGGAAATCCATTTTTAATTGGCTTTGCGAAAAATTGGGCATTTGTGTAGATAAATCTTTGAAGAGCGTATTTGTTTACGAAAGTTGTTTAAATAATTGTCGAACAGCAGCTATTCTAACTAATCGCAATCAGGGATCAATTTCTCTTATATTTGATGAAAAAACTATGAATTTCGAACAGCTCATTATTGTTAATCACGAGGAAACGGCTTTTGTTTTTTAATTTGTTTGAAACATTGAAAACAATTTTTTTCTTACTTTAACATACTGTAAATTATTGCTAGATAGTTATTACATTCACTTTAGCTCTGTTTAGTCAATATGAAGATCTTAGAACAAGGTAAATCAAAAAAGTTAGACAAAAAATCGTTTATTTTGTTGTCAAATGAAAAAAATTGTTCTGGTAGTCTCACGGTTATTTAAAAAAAACAACATCAATTCCCAATAAAAATTGGCTTGTAGATAGACTTTTGGCTACGAAAATTGTTTTTAGCCACACTGCGGTGTCTAAAAATACTTATAAACAGAATAAAAAAGTAGAAGTTTTTGGAATCAAAATGTTTCAATTAAGCGATCGATAATTTAATTGGAACGTGAGAAAAAGAAATGATTTCCAAATTCTGGACCCAAAATGGTTCTCATTATTGAATGACTTGCAGTACTGGAAAGTATGTCTGTAACTTTACTTTGTCAAAATTTAGCTTAAGTACTTTGATTTCCAAATTGCTATTTATTCCATAAAACAGCCCACTATAAACTATAAAAAAAGTCACTTGGTCGATATTATTCAATACCTGTTGGTTATTATCATGTTTTTCTTTTCTTTTTGGATTAAAAATGAGTTTATTGAAGCAGGTAGATGAGATGTTTATCAAACTCTGATAGATTTCCGCACTTAAATCGACCGAAGGTCTCTTTTTAGCTCTTCGCGGTTCAAGTAAGTGATAAATGACCTCTTTATAATGTCTCGTGTCATCGATAACGGATTTTCATTAATAACGCTGATGCGTTCGCTAAAAGAGGAAGCGCATTCACTCTGGAAAAATAGACTTCCTGGGTCACAGAGAGGAAAGTGTTTTTTTTCTCGTTGTGATTTTAAAATGCTTAAAATCGCTCAATAAATCATTCATCATGCACTCAATCCTCTAAATTATTTTTTCCACTTACTAATCACACGCTCGAACTCTACCTTTCGCAAATTTGATTTGCATTCATTATTCAATGAACTAAGTTAATTAATAAAAAAGTCAGAACAGGCGATTTCATTTAAGAAAAATGGAAACAATGAAAATTGATATTAATGGATTGCATCGATTTATAATATTTATATATTTTTCATGGTTTTATATAACTGTTAGAAGAGAAATTCATAATTATGAATTACAGAGATTTTTCTAACCACGTTGAAAAATCTAGTTAAAAAATTCGAAATAATAGCAAAAAAGAAACGAAAAATTAGGGTTTCACGAAAACCGCTATACCTTTCAAAATATTCAAATTTTCAAAATTCATGAAGTTCCATTCATTTTAATTTGGAGGTGAACAAGATATATTAAAAGAATTGAAAATGGTCGATCTTCAACAGAAAATGCCTCTAAATTCAATATTTTATTTATTTTCGTATTTTCGAACGTTCAAATGGTTTGATGCAGGCTAATAGACCCGACCTCAATTTTTTATGAATATCAACACAAACTGCTTTAAATTGGTTCTTTATATTTTATCTACTAGTCAATATAACAATGTTGCAGTTTACGTGGAACGCAAACTATTTTACATCATTCGATGAAATTAAAAATATATCATTATAATAATTAGATAGACTTCGTTGAATTTATTTAAACCTATAATGGGTATTTCAAAAGAGATAAAAGCATTTTCAAAAATGTTAGTTTTAAGATTTTGTCGAAATGATAGTACATAATAGGCTATAATTTAGTTTGAGATAAAAGGGCTGAAACCTCTCGTTTTCCTCCCGAAATTATTCAAGTGATGTCTCAAGATTATTTTCAGACAACAACAATTGCTAGAGGGATCATTCAATACACTTAATTTCATTTTTTCAGGTCATTGTGTATATTTTTGTCAAAAATAGAATTGCATTCACTGTCTTGTGAAACTCAAGCGAATAACTTTTTATCTCATATAGTTCAGAAGATACAGCCTTCGGTGGGTATAATATTCTGAAAAATTGTTAAACAATATTTAGTTATTGTTTTTGTGAAAAAGCATTTGAGAATTTTTTTATTCTCTCTAAACAATCAAGGGGCATTATCGAAATGATTTCTGAAGAAAAATTAGGACATTAAGATACTCATAGTCATTGTTAGCAAATTATGTATTTATTCAGTAACATCAGACAATTTCACATGAAAATTTCATAACATTGTTGTTTATTGAAATTACAGAACTTTCTGCCGATAGACAGACAATACGGATTCAGTAGCACCCGATTTTTTTTGACCTGCGGTTTTCTTTAGATTTAAATTCATGAAAATATTGTAACTCTTATTTATTAGTTTTACTTCACTTATCTTTTATTGACTCAATTTCCAGAAATATTGTTATAGTTATGTCCCAATTATATATACTTCATACATAGCGGAAACAATTATGAATAATTTGCATTAGTTTGGAACAGAAAATGTAAAAAACGAATGAAAAATATATATAATATTTTATGCTATGTGTAATTTTTCCGCTTGGTTGCGATCGATTAGAAAAAGTTTTCATTACATATATACTTTTTGTAAAAAACAGAAATGTCACGAAAAGCACTACGTGTGAAAACTTTTCACCAAGTAACATAAAAAAATAAAGGCAAGACCAGATAGTGAAATATATTTACATGTCAGTATTTATATTTAACAAAGTTTTTAATTATTTATAAATGTAATTATTAAATATATTACGAACTTAATTGAATAAATAACATTTCTTATTGTAGCTGAGCCTATGAACAATTGTTGCAACTGTGATAATAAGCGATGTGTGGCATATGTATTATGTATTTGAATAAGTGATATATTTTATAAATATTTTTTTTTACGGTACTCGAATCTATGAACTAGTTAAATCCAGCAAGTTACTTTCATCTGAAACAAGAATAACCATTTTTTAGATTACGTTAAGGATTTTATTATATTATATTCTATAAGAATTCAAAGATCGAGAGTTAGTTCGCGCTAAGTAAGGATCGATTTGGCGTTCGATATTTTATTCTCCATTAGTCAAGCGTGGACAGAGGGCAGTACGTAACATGTCACCTATCGGTATGGAGAGCTTTTCCTCTTTTGTTTGGTTTTGAATGTGCGGCTTTTTTAATATGTACTCAGTTTTTAAAGTTGATTGAATTGAAGTATTGTATCAACAATTTTGATTGCTTCAGGTTGAAAAAAAACCCCTTCCCTTCAATATCTGCAGTGGGAAACATACAGCACAACGTGTCAAATGATTGTAAGCTTGTACAGTCCACTCTATGCAAGATTTTCTTCGTTTTGGATTTAAACATGTCTTAAAAACCCATTTATTCAATTAATTTTGTCATATATGTAATAATTCAATTGTTAAACGGTATAACTTATTTTTGCTAGAAATACTAATATGTAAAAATATGCTACTTCCTGTTCTTAGTTTTATATTGATAAAGCCTTCATTACCCTTATCTTGAATAAGCAAAACATGAATATTGCTGAAATGTGTGTATTTGGTGAAGGTTTCACGCAAGTCGTGTTTTTGGTTGGACAAATATTTGTTCTGCGGATATTTTTTGACGTCATTAGGCATACACGACCTCAATCAATATTAATTTAAAAACGTTCCAAGACTGAAAAATTTTCTCAAATATAAACTCAAAGTGAAAGAAAAATTTTTCGGAAAATCTTCAATAGAAACATAAGGAAGTAAGTCGATGATTTTAAATTATCACTTGCAATCTTAGATTTTAACTGGTGTCACGCATTGCAAGATAATTTGAATAAAATTGAAGCTTGGTGTATTGCAAACAACCGATGATTTAACATTCAAAAATGTAAAATCCCGTCATTCCTTATGGGTCGCAACACCAATCTCATATAACTATGACTATATGAACCAAAGTATGAAGATTGAGAGAGTGTTTACCATGGTAGATCTTGAATTCATATTCAACCCAAGCCTCGCTTTCAAAATATGTATAAAAAAAATGTTATCAAGCGTGAATAAATCTCTAGGATTTATGTTAATAGTAAGCAAACACTTTAGAGATCATGCTACTTTTAAAATTCATTTTAATATATAGATGATATCAGAGTTAGGTTATAGAGAACCCGTAATCTTGTCACCACAGTTCCAGAATAAACTAAGAGCTATTGAACGTTGTTAAAAAATAATGATAAGATTTCTGTTCTGGAAATAAACATGGTGTTTATCCTCCTTTTGGTTCTGATCTGACCGATTTAAGAAAAAGATGGAATTTCTGCTTATTGGAGTGTAAGCGATCATATAATAGCATACTATTTCTGTTCAAAGTAATTCGAGGAGTATTTTATTGTCCTGAAATTCTTCCGACTGTACCGTTTGAATTTCGAACATATGCAACAAGAAGTGAAAAGCTTATCAATGTGTCTCGAAAATTCTTCCACCAATTGAAAGTACATTTTATGTGCATGAATCTAAACTAAATTTTAGTAGAAGACTCAACATCATATAGACCTATTTATAACAGACTCTCAGGTAAAGAAAACCGAATGGTGCTGGATCAGTAATAACGCAGTTCCGCTCAAATCCAGTTGCAGTGCTTATCTATTGGCAAGGATGTATATCCGTGACCTCGAAAATGACGGATTGTTCCAGGACGATTACGTGGATGATATATAGGACGATTTGATAATTTGGCTTCGTTAGCTGGAGTTATAGGGGCCACTGCGATCCAGTTTCCAGTATCAGGATTTACTTGTGCAACAAAGTCTAAATCATTAGGGTAATCAATTATACGCTTAATTTGCCCTGGCACGGCTCTTAGAGGCTGCTGGTCTTGAAGCTTAATATCTGTCAACTGTTTGGTCCAAGGATTTTTCTTCACTCTCACCTGATGGCCATGTGTTTCTAGATTGACCCATTGGAACCATTTGAATGGGTCAAGATTCAATAGCCCTGGTACCGAGGATGAACAACCTAGGCAATTTCCCAAGAGGGTTAATTATTTGTAACAAACATAGAGATTTATGACGTTTTGAACGAAAAAAAAAGATTACCTTTTCAGTAAGACCAAATACGTGATAAGAAACAATTTTCTTTTCTCATCGAATTCATACCGACAGCATTATTTGGTTTATGAATATTTAGTTTCCTTTTCATGAGCAGACTAATAACGAAAATAGGAACTTGAGGCGAAAAAAATAACTTCGTATCAATAATTTATTCCTAATGAAATGGTATCCCGAGACCAAGCTGACTATTTTTAACAGACTACTTTACTAATAAATAGAATAATGCAGAAAAAGAGAAGTTTCTCCACAAACTAAAATTACAAGCATCTAATATAAAATCATTAAGAAAAATAGAGTCTTTTGGAAAGGGTAGCCAAAAGATGAGAAAGGTTAAATGGATACCCATAGATACAACCGAAACTTCAATGTACAAGCCATTAGATTGAACTCAATTGTATTGTTTTTTTATTTGCAAATTAAAAGCTTCCACGTCGAAAAAAAACAGAAAAATGTTAAAACCCTATAAGAAGAAAGGCGCAATTCTCAAGAACAGGATATATCAGAGAAATCTGGACATATAGTCAGTTCAATTGAACTTACCAACAAAATCCAGATCAATCGTGACGAAAAGAATAAAAATATAGCTAGCGATCTTCATTTTTTCCGGATACAATATATATTGTAAATGATGAAAAAGAAATATCGAATAAGTTTAGCGCTATATATACATGCCTCTGTCGTATTACTAAGGTGTACTCGTAAATCTTTTCAAATGATTAAAATTTACTATCGGGATAGGATGTGTGTTAAATGAAACAAAGTATTTGACGTCACTTATAAAACATAACAGTCAAAGAAATTAATAGAAACCTTGCCAGACATTCGATTAACTACCCGTTAACACCATGTCATAACAAAATCACGTGAAAGTGACAAAATAAAAAATAAATGAAAGATAAAGCTTTTATAAAAATTCTCTTTATCAATCGGGACTGTGACTACACTTAATGTATACAAAGAGTTGAAATCGCATAACAAAATCTTTGATATGTTTATAAAATGTCTTTAAGACGTACGGTGACATTGAATCTCTCCAACGGAACATCTGCATTTTACCACCTCATATCTATGAATGGCTGTCACAAGCGGTAAAATTCATTTTTCTCATAGTATCCTTTTTTAGAATTCTGCATCAAATTTTAATTGCAAATCAATACATTTTTTAAATATTTGATGTCATGTATACTTTATGACGTTAGAAGTTATTAGCCAAGCAAATATTAACATTTCATTTATTCAAGATACGTTATCATAGTTGATAAAGCTATGTATAGCTAGTAGAACGTTTTCACATAAAAGTATTTTAATAGAAATATGTTATGACATTAAGAAGTTTAATTGTTTCATATATTGCACAATTAAAGTATCCTGGGGCATGAGGGCGTAAGTGCCAAAACTCGAATTTTCCAGGAGACACACAGAACCAGCAACCTTTAATTTAATAAATTTTTTTGAATATGAAAGTTCCTCATCAAGTTTAGCTCTATCGAAGCGTAACAGGAAAATCCCGAAAGAAGCAAACAACTCTGAGAAAAGCTATTGTAAAAAGTGTAGCACGTTTCATGAAACGCCGATTTTAGCTTAGAAAGTGTTTTATAACTGTTTTATTTTGACTCCATACTTTTCTGGAACTTCTCACAGTTCAATTATATCTACTTATTCAAAGCTTTATTCAGATCAACAAACGTAAAGAAGACTTTTTCGGTTACCTTAAATTTGTTTCCGTGATCTATTTCAAACTAAAATATCTTATCCTCACATACGCTTCCTGGCATTAATCCACACTGGACTTCTTAATTTTTTTTTCTTCCATTATTTCTATGAATTCACGAATAAGTGTTTTTTTTTCCAAATATTTGACCCACGGAACTTGGTAAAGTTATAGGACTATAATTATTGTAGCTTCTTTTATCTCCCTTTCCCTTGTATATTGGTGCAATAATCACCTCATTCCAATAATTTGGAACTTCTCCATTCCTAGCACATATGTTTATTAACTTAATTAGCCTTACAGACAAATACTCATTACCGCTTTTAAGTATTTCATCGGTAATTCTATCCACACCAGCATCCTTAGCATTTTTAATTTCTTAATTATAGCCTTAATGTCCGGGTCGTAAATTAATATTTCGCCACTTGCAGTGGGATTTTTCAACTCATCGTCTTCGATATCGTAGTTTTTATGCTCTGTAGCTTCACCTCCATTCAATTTCTTGAAGAAGTTCCTCATACAGTCTTTTACTTTGTTCATATCCGATACGATTTCATCCTCATTATTCATTTCGACTAAATTTGTGCTTCTGATTCTATTTTTTAATCTTTTCGACCCATTTTCGAAATAATTTTCTAAATTTTGAAACGCGGAAAGAAGAAAGGGTAAACTTACAATTCAAAACACCAATTTGAAGTTATAAGATCCCGATGTTAAGTTTTATAATACAAAATTTGAAAAATGTAAATCCAGATCGTACCACTCAATATCTAGATATTTGACCCTAACATTTTAGATCGCGATCCCATAGCAGCTTAAATCTTAAAACCTTTTATTCAAAAATTACAAATTCGCTTAATGCAAAATCGAATCTGAAAGTTTAAATTGTAAGTGGTATAATTTCCAATTGAAGGCCAAAAGTTAAATCACTAGAGAAAAAATACAAGTTCTATTAGTCAAAATATTTACCAGATCGACAGTGAAAAAGTACGTGAAGAAGTAAAAGCATATCATTTTATTTAGGGCTGTAACGTATATATTCATTGAAAATTCTTATATAAATAGGAACCGCAAGGTAAATTTGAGTAGTACTAAACTAGAAGGTACTGAATAAAAAAGCTGGTCAAATTATAAGTGCAATTATAGATTGTGCAATTTGTAATCAATCATTCAAGTCTGTCTGGTTCACAGTTTAAATTGTACAAAAATTGTAAAATTTAGAATTATTCAAGGACAATAGTTAAATTGTTACCAAAACATTATTGGCCTAATTAGTAGAAGTAGTAAGCTAAAAATATATTAATATGTGATAATACTCTTACTCAATGCACTTCTCTGATTGTTCTCAGATCACTTTCAGTTCAGTTTGATTTAAGTTCCTAAAAATAATGTATTTGATTATGTATTTTTATGTATATAGAGTCAGATTTGAATGTATCAGAAAGATTATAACTTTTATTCATTCTTTCATATGAAATCGTCGTAGACTGAATAATGTACCGCTTTTGTATGAAATTTGTAGAGGAAATTGTTTAATAAGACAAAGAATCATTTAAAATTATTTTAAAAATACACTTTCAACACAAAAAATACAATATATCGCTGCTAAGTACTTTGGCATATTAAATTCGTATTGATTCTTCGTGCTCATTTTATGAGTGCTTTCTCATGAGCATCAAATAAATTTGCTTACTTGTAGAGAGAGGTTTCACAGTATAAAATTTTTTTTAAAATGTCGGTTTCAATATCCGTTTATAGAAACTATTTGTGCTGACTTATTTTAAACTTGTACAAAATGTCATTTTGTTGAACTAACTTCGGATAGACCAAAAATTTAGAGTCTGTCGACAAGGGAAGGTTTTTTAATAGTTCAACCAATGCATCAAAGAAGTTTTTCTTATATGAACAATATGAAATTTGTTTTCATTAAATGCCTAAACGCGAAAAATACCAATTTTAGAATTCCATGATGTTAGATCTGTGTGGTTTTGTTTAAATTCTTTTATATTAATCTGATTTCGAACTCCATTGTCCTCAACATTGAAATTATGTTTTCTGGATGATGGCATGTATAAAATGCAACGCTATTGATCTTGGATGGCATCAATCTGGAGACTGAAATTCAAGCCTCGATGAATTCAAAAAGGCTATTCATTTTTCATGAAAAAGATTAATCTCATTATATGCGATTCCAAAATCTTAGGATGATAACGTGAAGTATCATCACCCAATCGTTCTCTGATGTTTCACAGAACCTTTGTTTATATATGCGCGGAGGAAAGTGGATATTAAGATTTAAAATGTGGATTTTCAACTATAGGACAATGATCTAGATATTGAGCTGAAATATCTTGATATTAAAATTTAATATCCAGGTATTAAAAACTCTAAGTATAAAGATATTGGGATATTAAAATTTACTATCTGGACATTAAATTTTCATATCTGGATATCAAATTTTAATATAAAGATATTACACCTAAATATCTAGGTCATTGTCTCATAGTCAAAAATTAGGATATTGAGTCTCATTACCTATTTTCCTCCGTGTAATAACTTATTTCTCAACATTTCATGGTAACATTCAACTAAACTCCATTTCCACAATTCTCAAACTTGCTCTATTTCGCTATTCTATAATTTGCTCATTGCAATATTTTTTGATATTCAACAATCGTCAATTATTCAGATCTTTGAAATCATAGCTGAATTCTTATTTAGCCATTTCAATAATGTAGCTTTTATAGCATTTTTCAAATTGAATTTAAGTTAAGGAAAGGTAAGTAACTTTTGAACCATATTCAACATAAAAATAATAACCCAGTTCATTTAGTTTTCTGAAACATCTTTCTGTTTTGACAATACTATTAATTCGTATACGTTTATATAAATGTTGAGAGAATATTGATTGATAAATTATATTTTTGATTCAGTCGTGATTATCTTCATCTTGAATGAATAAAGTAATAATGTTGCTCAAATTTATATACTTGCTTGAACGATATCTCTTTACGTCATAACGCATACACAACCTCGATGAGTATTATTTCAAAATGTTCAAAGTCCTTAAAAAAATGATAAAATATTATTCGAATTGAAACTAAAATTTCCCGGAAAATTTTCAATACAGACATTAAGCACGATCTTCCACTCTACCCCCCTCGTCCATAAGGTCAGCCATTCCTCTTTGTGGGCGGCATTACCATGTAATTAATTGTGAAAAAGCTACAATAAATATTTTCCAGACCAGGGAATTCTATGAATCGCATTTTGATTCTCAATGATAGGTCAGGCAATTTAAGAGGTGGAGAGGTAAATCGATTTGGACTCCATTTGCTTCCACCAGCTCTTATTTAATAGATAGTTGTTATTTAATTTTCCCATGAACATTTTTTGATCTTAGTGCTAGATTATATAGGTCCCACTTTACAGAATATGTTAGGCAATAAATTTAAAACAATTAAAGCTGAGGTAACAAGTTAATCTGGCATTTCAACAAACTGAACATTTTACTTTAATTATATTATAAGTGAGAGTAATGTAACATTAAAACATGTGATATTGCTGTCAGCAAACATTTCTCTCATTCTTATCAGTTCATATTCATTTAGAGTGATGTAGTTGTTATGTGTAATGTTATTGGCATGATGTAAGATAACCAAGTCGGACGTTTAGACTTAGAATGATGAAAAAATTTATCATTTCTAGCATGCAGATGCACTTGAAACCAAAACAAAATTATTATACTTGAACTGAACTTTGTAGAAACGTATTTGCTTGACCAATTCGCTGACTTCGATAAGAAAAAATATTTTTTGGCCGCTGTTGTAACCAGAAACGCCTACCAGGTTTTATTTTCTCGTCGTCAGAGCATCACAAAGATTGAATCAAAATTTGTCAACGCAGTTGACATTCTGAAAAGTGATTTTCTTTGTTGGAACAAAAAATTGATCAGAGCCTGTTTGTCAACAGCCATCAAAAGAAGAAAAACTTGAATTGAATAATAAAAAAAAAAAGAAAGTGCTATTGCTTACTGAATGGCCCTCCTCATTTAACTAATTGAACAACCTACGACTCTTGTTACGCATCCCGTCGTTTCTTAGAGATTGCAAAAAAACAATCTTATGTGATTATGAATATACAATCCGGGATGTAAAGATTGAGAGAGTGCTGATCATATTAGATCTTGGAATGAAATTTGATCAATGACTCACTTTTCAAATCCATACCGACATAATGCTATCGAGCATGAATAAATATCAAGGATGTACTATAACAGCAAGCTGATACTTTGGATTACGACCGATCTGCAATCTTATCACCACACATTCAGAATAATGTAAGAGCTTTTGCAAGTCTCAAAATAAGATTGATATAATTTTTACACTCGAAATGAGCATAGTTTTTATCCTCCGCCTAGTTATGATCTGACCGATTTATATAAAAGATTGAATATTTGCTGATTATAGTATAGGCGAACATATAGCAGCATACTATTTCTGTGCAAATCATTTGAAGAACTTTTGATTATCCAGAAATTCTTTCAACTAGAACGTTTTAGGCTCAATCATATGCGGTTTCTAAAATAAGTCTTAATTTCACTTAGTAATTACAATCTGTTATCATTCCAATTAAATACTTGTTACGCAGAAATTACTCTAACCTCTGTTTCTACCCTGTGTTGCTCAAATGCCGCTTATTAGCCTATTATTTATATTCATTTATCAATGCGATTTCAAACATTCTATGTCATCAGATTCTCTAGTTGAGACCATTAGCAATATTCATCATAAGCATACATATGATAAAAGCCGCCTATATCTGTGCAAATACTTAGTGAAGACAAGGTATAGTTTTTCAGCATAATCCCAAAAACAGTTCTCTCAATTTTTCTCATTTCCTTATGCGCATAAATGGATTAAGCTTTCGATGTAGCGCTTTCTCATATATTTTATTTATACCTGAAGTTTGAAAAACATTGCTCTACTTTTTTTTCAAATCAATGAAAAGACCTATCAAGAGTAACCCAGTGATGGCCACTCTCCCATACAGAGAGTCCTGAGTACATAAAAATCGTGTTTTTTATCATATTGAAATGTTAATATTGGCTTTATTAACCTAATTTCAAGAGACATCCTCTGCTTTTAATGAAACACTGAACGGAATTTTTGGTTGCGAACCCAAGATGTAGTAGTGATGGGGATTAAACAACGGGGCTCAACTGGTGCATCAAGTTGAAAGATTTGAGAATAAATTCATACGCAACATGGGAAATACGGACTTCATTCACCTGCGCCAAACTTATCTTTGTGTCTCCAAAACTGATCCAACATTTGTCAGTGAATACTATGCACAAAAAATCTGAATAAATTGTATGAACAATCTCAACATCATATTAACATGTTTCCAAGTTCCACTGATATATTTTGCAATACGGTACACGAACATCCTTCACACGTTAAAACCTGAAAATATACTAAAATATACAGAAGAAATGAAAAGGAATATACGTCTGCACAAATATCTTCAACTCCAAAGTTCCTTTGTATATAAATATTACATATAAAATATTGTAGCTCTATAAATAATAGTAATTAAGAGTAATTTTCAGTAAATTCTGTTGTTATTGAGGATTCTCAGATCAAGAAATCAGAATGGTATTGTATCGGTACTG